>LFJQ01000586.1:0-20757 GCA_001182835.1 Oropetium thomaeum
TATTTATATATACATATCTTCGCGTAATGAAGCTACGTAATAATAATTATGATGTTGTAACATCGTTACCGGTTGGCGCTATTAATGTTGCAACGCTGGCAGAGCAGCTAAACGTAACTACTGCATACATATATAAGCTCTACAAGTTAGACAAATTAAAAGACAAGGGCTATACTATCGTAGTGTATAACAATTATAATTTCGCTATTCCTGCTTAATATACGCTATATGTCGAGTAGTTTTACGCAATGTTTATTTGAACTAAAAAATAATAAGCAAGCTGGTAGCGGGTTTGACGGGTATTTTGAAAGATCGAGTACTTTTACTCTTGTGTGTAGTTAATAGTTACTATCTTGCACTCATATAGTTAATAACAATAAAAATTTAGCTTATGAAAATTATTCCCAATGACTTGCCGCGCGTAATAGCTCGCAAAACGAATAGAACGCCGGAAGCGCTTAGACAAGTGCTTAAAAAGAGGTTAGCAGTTGCAATAGAAACTCAGCGGCGAAGCAAGATAAGAGGCAGCCGCGAAGGGAAGCAAGACCTTACAGCTTATGCTAATAGCTTATTAGATGGCAATTTGCAGCCCTTATATAAATTAATATACGATTATTCAGGCTCCCGAATGATAATAACACATGCTAAGCACGCCGTCCTTATGGACATCCGCCGGACACGGGCGGCCAATGTAAGGCAGCAACTAACGACCGCCTTAATAAATATGTATAATAATTATAGAACACAAGGCGCGGTGCGAAATTCCGATAAATTAATCCTTAGCAAATACAACTAAAAACAGGGCAAGTAAACTAAAATTATTAATTATGAAACACCAAAGCGATTGTTACCGGATAATTAAGGGCATAAAATATATAAATTGGTGTGATTTAATTTATCAGCCCGAAGAAAACGACCGAATTTTAAAAGAAATAAAAGCCAAAAAAATAAAGCATAGACGAATAAAGCACCCGGACGGCTATTATCAATTATTTGTCCTCAATTCCTAATCATTAAAATAATAACCATGCAACAAATTGCTATTGCATCTCTCAAATCATTAGCTGATCTGAAAAAAGAAAAGCAACAAAAAATATCTAATCTTATTCAGTTAGCATGTATGTTTTTCGCCTTTTCAAATGAGCAATTTTTAGAGAATAAAACGCCGTTAGCCGATGGTGAAAAATATGTATCATTAGGCGGCGGCGCTTACTTGCCAAAAATCTAAGGTAGATATTTACATAACCGGAATGCAGGGCATAGAAAATTGGTTTAAAAAAAGCCGTGAAAGACAACAAACAGCGCGAAGCGAATATCTTATATGAGTTAAATAATTATGAGTGTTTTTATAGCCATGATTTAGAAGATGCGTTGCAGGCCTTGGGGGCACATTACAACGAAAGCGAAGTGAGAGCCGTATTTAATGCCAATTTACACAAATACGATTAAAATACAGGGCTCGGGATTAAATGCCAATAATTCAACCGTTATTTAATAGTAAAAAATACTTCAAATGAATCAACCTAAAAAAATCACTTTAGCGACCATTAAAAAATTTATTAGAGATAATAAAGAAAATCTTTACGCTTGTTGTGAAGCATCTTTTGACGGGATGGTCGATTGTGTGGTAAATGAGAAAGGGGAATTTGCAAAGGTGGCAGCAGATAAAATAAACATGTCAGAGGAGCATAATTTAGGTATTGATGCACTGTGGTTTGTGAGAGATTCGAGAGATTATTTTGAGCCGTACAATAAAAACGGATTTTTAGGCTACCGCATATTCAATTCCTGCGGTAGTAGTGTAATAGCTATAAAATCGGGTAATTAAATTTATTAATCTTAATACTATAACTTATGACAATAACGCTTAAATCTATGGCGGATCATATCCAAAAATTAGAACCTCGCAGCCGCCGGACTTGCGCCTTAGATACTGCACGTTATTTTAAGGGATTTATTGAGTACGGCCAAAAATATTAAGAAAATAGGCGGGAATTACCAGATACAGGGCGATTACTTAGTATTTACTTACCCTAACGGGCGCGGCTCAATCCCTTTTGACAAAATTGTCGAATCAATATTGCTTCCTTATTTGTTAGACATTTTCCCACCTCAAAAAATAGCAGCATGAAAAACACATTAAAAAAACTAAAATTGTTCGTATCTAAAAAACGTGGAGTTGGCGGTTTTCACGAGACCGAAGACGGGAAAGCCATTGATCTGGAAAATGAAATAGAATTAGAATTGGTTGAAAGACATCTAAAAAGTAAGGAATGGAAGAAAGAGGGCGAAAATAATATGTTTATAATCTATAATAGAAAGCCATGAAAAAACAGAAAGACTATACAATAGTAGTAGTAGCGTTATTAATTCCGTTTTGTATTGCGGTTTTATTTAATCTTCCAGCGTGCAATGAAGCAAAGGGGAAACAGGGCGAAGCCGAACGAAAAATATGACTACGGAATAGTTAAAAAAGGAGATCGCCTCTATATTTACAAAGATGGCAAGCCTATAGGATGTAGCGAAGATAGCACGGGAAAGCATGAAATAGGGGATATAATAGACTACGGCGAAGGGCTTAATAAATAAACTACCATTATATGAAAAAGATGTTTGAGATCACAGTAGATAATTCGCAGGCGCGGAGCTTTAATATTAATATAGATTACCCTACGTTCTTTTGCTTTGCACTCAATAAAGAAGAGGCAGTTGGCAAAATGATACTTTCAGACTTTACTCATAAATACAGGGCTATTTGTAAAATCGCTGAATTATGAATACGCTATTATTAAACGCAGCCCTTCACGATATCCTAACTAAGGTTAGATATGACTGGACTTGCTGCTATTCTAAGGACTTAAAGGAAATGATAACTATTAACTTAAACTAAAAAATATGCTCAAAGCATTCCGGTTTAATGATGACTTGCAAAAGACAACCTTTTTAATAGAGTATTTTGAGAAAGCAAAGGTAGTATATAGGGATGGTAAAAAAACATTTCTTTATACAGATGAAATACAGGGAAAAGCGAAAGGAGAATATTTTGTAAACTGTATAGAAGTTTTAATAGAAGGAACAGGCTTAAATTCGCCTCTTCGCTTTTCCCTTTCCAGTAGCATGATTACTTCTATTTATAAAGAAATAAACAACCTACAGAAAGAAAAATTAATTGTAGATATTACTGATTATTAATAATATCAATCATGAAAAAGAAAAATAACGCCTATACAGTAAATATAGATATGAAATGGAGCTTTGATTATCATATTAAAGCTAAAACAGCCGCCGAAGCAAATAGAAAAGCCTGGAATAAATTTAAGAATAGGCCGCCGCGTAAATGCTTCGAGTTAATGGCAGATAAAGAATCTTCTTATTAATATTAATAATTCCTAAAAATAATGAGTAAAAAACAAAAATCTTCCTTTAACTATAGATGCAATTAATAATTGATTATCAACTTGGATTTTTAACAGGATATAGCGGCGGTTATCATGCATTAATAGAAAATTTTGAAGATGGTTTTAAAATGTATTCTATTGGTTCTATTTGGCATACTGCCTTATCCTATAATTCATTAATTAACAAAAATTAACCATGAACTCCTTTACTGTATTACACAAAAAAGAAAATGATGCCATTATTCTGCTTCCCGTTAATGATATAGAATTAGCTGACTATTTACAAGGCGGTTACAACGTAGAAATGGAAGGTACAAAGCGACAATGCGATGACTGGATAGAAGAGTTTTGGACTGAAAACAATATACGTGAAGACGAAAGAATTTACCTAACCGTTAAAAGTTCTTAATATGGTTACTCATTTAATTGCTCTTGCATCTTTTCTTATCTGCGGAGGAATTATAGTTAAAATATGGAGCAGTGCTGCAAAAAAGATTAATGATCGCCATAAAAAAGAAGACTTCGACGAATCAGAAATTTATCACTCATCAATCAAAAACAATGAAAAAATTAATTGTAATTAGCCTATTGGCGACCTTTGTGCTTACCTCATGTAGAACAGAAAAGAGCTTATGTGACTATGCCCGGAAACATTATGTTGGATATAAATAATTGTGATTCGCTTTCAAAATAATCATAAGCACGCGCTGTCGTTTCTACTTCTTGGCACTCATTTTTTAACTTTTAAACTGAATTACATGATCTGCGAAAAATATAATCAACTTACGCCTTTTGAGCAAATAATTTTTCATGCTAAACTATGGCACGCCGTAATAAATGATGAAAAGTATTTTGCTATTGCCGAAGAAGTGGTGCAATTAGCGCTGGCTAAAGGAATGTTTGACAAGGTTGAAATTATGCCAGAAAGGGAAAAAGAAGAAGACATCTTTAAAAAGATTGTATTGGGCAAACCAATTAAATCTATGCAATAATGGACGCTTTTAATTCGGATGAATTATTTTATATAAAAACGGCCTTGATAGAATATATTAAAAAAGGAAAGGGAAGAGTTATGGCAAATAGACTATATTTTAACAAAAGAAGAGAGAGATAAAAAAGAGGAAGGAATAAGTTTGGCTAATGATGCGTTAGAAAAAGTAGAACTGGAATTATTAAGTTAGTTATAGGCAGTACAGAAAAGCAGGCGACCAACTGCGGGGGCTGGAGAAATTCAGCCCTTTTTACTTACCTTTATTGGTCACGATATAGGAGTTCCCCCTGATGATCTGGATGATAATTAAATTGTAGGTAAAAATATTTAGCAGACAAAAAGCAGGGCGACAGAATGGCGGGGATGAAAGCTAAAAGAGTTGGGAGAAAGAGAAGTGCTCTAACTTAAATTAATAGACATGGAAAACAATGTTAAGGAGAAAGCAGAAAGTATTAAACTGGATTTTGCAGCCAAAATACAGGGCTTGGAAAATGATCTACTTCCAGTTAAAAACCTATTAGAAAGCGTTTTAGTTAAATATAATATTCGAGAAGGGGTTACCTAAAAGTAACCGATAGCCATGTAACGGCCATTATTGATGTTGAACAGCTTAGAAAGGATTAGCCTTCCGGTAGCTTTCAATTCTCTCATAAAGTAAATTTCCACTTCCCCATGGCCATTGATGGGAAATCACAAAAACATCGTATTCATCCTCTGAAATAGCTGCTAATTTTAAAGCCTCTTCATTGCTTATACTGCTATTCCACATCCTAATATAAAGATCAGCTATTGTGGAATGACTGGCGACAATAACATCCTTAACAAACCAATCTGAGAGCTTATTAAATGGAGTATTCACTAATAAAGAATGCTCCTGATCGCGGCGAATAATTGCTTCGGTATATTTCATACAGTATTATTATCCTAAACAAATATATGCTTCAATTCAATAATTTACAGGAGCTGCTTACCAATCTGGACGAGAAAACAGCACGGGAATATGTAGAACAAATGCGTTGGGGCGGTAATCCTGTTTGCCCTTTCTGCAATGCTTCTAAGCCTTATCGCATGAGTGGCGGTAAATTCTACCGGTGCAGGGAGAAAACCTGTAAAAAGGACTTTAGCGTAACAGTAGGAACTATTTTCGAGAATACGAAGATCAAGCTGTCCACTTGGCTGGCCGCTATTTACTTGCTTACAGCTCATAAAAAGGGGATCAGCTCTCACCAGTTAGCCCGTGATCTGGGAGTAACACAAAAGACCGCATGGTTCATGCTGTGCAGGATACGGCTGATAATGAAGCTGCCGCAAGAAAAGAAGCTGCAAAACATAGTAGAAATAGACGAAACGTATGTAGGAGGAAAGATGGGTAATATGCCCGCTAAACGAAGAAAGAAATACCAGGAACAGGGCGAGAGCAACAAGACGCCTGTAATGGGCTTAGTAGAGCGGGGAGGCAACGTCCATTTAACTGTTATTGGAGAAAGAAACTTTAAAGAGATCATTTACGAGAAGGTAAGCCGCGCCGCTGAAATTCATACTGATGAACATGCAAGCTATATAGGCTTAGTAGCAGACTTTAGAGATCATGTAACAGTTAACCATACCGAAGGGCTATACGGTAATGAAATAGCCTGTACTAATACAGTAGAAGGGCTATTTAGTTTATTTAAGCGTTCCATATTTGGAATCTACCATCAGGTAAGCCCGAAACACTTGCACCGGTATTGTGAAGAAATGTCCTACCGATATAACACCCGAAAAATAAAAGACAAAGAACGGTTTATGCTAACCCTAAAGAATACAAAGGGAAGGTTGACTTATGAGCAACTTATTAAAAAGCAAGAAACTACTTCTTGATATGCTGATTCTTTATAAAAGTTGCTAATCCCTGCGCCTCTTTGCATTCATCAGGAATTTTGATATAAAGCTGATCGCAAATATTACACACTGAATAACATTTTACAGGACGATTATCTATAGGGGTATCATAGAATACATAAGAATTAGCGTGGGGGCTTTTTATCTTTATTACGTTCCCTCTGGTAGCTTCTGGGAGCGGCTCAATAGAACATCCCTCTTGAATTAACCAATCGTAAAAATCCGCTCTTGTCATTTTTAAGCAAATTCTAAATTAAAAGATTCAGTAATGATTTGTCCTTCATTTAAGCATTCTGATTGTCTTAATTCAATATTTTTTTGATGTTCAAAGACGCTCTGAACGGTATGAATTAAATTTTCTGCTGCCTGCTCTTTAGTATCTCCTTCCGCTATAATATTAGGGAATTGAGCAAAAAAAGGCTGTAAAACCATTAGTTTTTGCGTCCTGAACAAAAATGCCGGTTAATTCAAATTTTTCATTACGCATAGTATTATTTTTAGCTGAATTGTAACGCAATAATAATCCAAAAATTACGAAGAAAAATTCTAAAATACAAGAATGGTTCAACAAATCTTAAACTTTAGCTATCTTTAATACATGGCTAAAGAAAAGAAAACCTCCAAAAAGGAGAAACCAGTGAAGATTGATATGCCCTTTGAAGAAGCAATGAAAAAGATAATCAATACACCTGTTTCTAAAGAACAGCGAAAAGAGATAATGAAGGGGAAAAATAAGCATAAGTAGTTTTACTATTGTTTTTTTAAGGGAAACTATTAATCTTTGGGGCGTTAAACATATTGCGTTAGCTGATCCTGTTTCTAAAACGACCAATTTTGCAACACACAGGGATAAGCGAGGCCACCTCACGCGTGGGTGTCTTTGTCTTATTTGTGTGGCGGTGCTTGGTCGTACCGAGAAACGGTAAGGCGAGCCCCACGCAATTTTTTTTGTTCTGCTGTTTTGGGGCTACCAGCATCAATCCCCACTTTCTCCCATTTTTATGTTTAAGTCTTCCAAGTCAAAAGGAACGTCTAAAATATTAGGCGTTTGTTTTGTTCTACTCTTTTTAGCGGGTTTAGTCTTTTTTATAGCGTTACCTGCTTTCCCTATTGTTGCCATTGCCTTTTTTGTTTTTTCTCCCTTAGCAGTTTATCTGATTTTTAATGAGAGAATTTCTTTTATTCAAGGTAAGGCCATCTCCTCAAGTCTGCTATACATATTGTTAGAATTAGCATGGTGTACGATGGTAACACTTGCTTTGCACGGGAAGTATCAAGCAACAGTAGCATCTCTATTTTTAAAGGAAAAATATTATCTCAAGAGGTATATTTTGAAGGAGATGAAGGTGGCGGGGGCTATGAAGATGTGTATCACTTTTCAGTCTCTCATATTCGGGATGAAACAGCGGCTAATTGGATTGAATATATATTATACGCCGTAATTATATTTTCTCTTGCATATACTTATAACAGGTTAGGGAAAGCTCAAGAAAAATTTGGAATTACTGAAATATGAAAACAATAATCAAACTTTTATTAGCAATTGTCTTATTGCTCTGTTTACTTAAAATGCCATACGGCTATTATCAATTTACAAGGCTTGCTGGTTGCGCCGGATTTATATACCTACTCTATCAAGAGTTTGAAAACAAGAGACCTATTACTGGGTTATTATGCACTATATGTGCTATCCTGTTAAATCCGATCATTAAAATACATTTCAAAAGACAAGTTTGGAATGATATTGATCTGGCCTTGGCTATAGGATTAATAGTATGGATAGTAATTGATCTTATATTCTATAAAAGAAAGAATGAAGCTGTACTTTAAAAGAGAGCCGGAGTTTATACCTCATATTCGCATCTTAATAGGTTTTCGTAAGTTGATGAAGCAAGAATATGAGAATAATCGGTGCGAATTAAAACAGCTAAAGGACTTCTTCTTTATAGAATATGACGAAGAGGGTCAACACATACGATTTACCTCCGATACTACTTCGGAGGTTTTTCACTTAGTTTTGGACACTGTTAAGAACTTTATTATCGAATAAAACATAAAATAGCAATTATGAAAGGACAAACTCCATTAAAGATTATTCATTGGGAATACAATCAGCCTACACAAACGGCAACTGCAAATGAATTTTTTGAATTACTGCCTATTCAACAGAAATATACCGAAGAATCTCAAAAAAAAGGTATAAAAATTAGATTTACTTATCGGATAACTTTAGGAGCGTTTACAGCAGTTAGTTACATAGCTGAATTTAATTTCGTGCATACAACTGATGAAAAGATAGAGACAAAAGATATAGAAAAGGCTGTTGAAATTGCCTATTTCAACTACCAATTTCAATTTGACGAAAAGAAAAGGGGAACTCTTTTAGCTAATAACAGCCTAAAAGGCTGGCATGAACTCAAGATTGACCATGAATCAATACTTCGCCTTCTACAAGAATCATAGAAACCCCTTCTGTCTCCTCAATTAATCCCTCGGCTGCGGTATTTTTAGTAGCTTTACTATCTTCCATCCCGATGGGAGAATCATGAGAGATATCAATATTAATTATTGGTATTTTACTGTGTTCTAATCCTTTCTCTCCTTCAATTAAAGGATAGCTTTCATTAAAACTGTATTCTGTAGGGCTTTTATTCTCCATATAAATAGTATATGTTTAATTAACATACAGCTTATAGCAGAGTCACTTTGTCATAGCTCCTCTTTTTATCCTTCCACTATTTAAATCTTAGTTGTTATTATATTCTCTAATGTTTAAACAACTAATATTCAACAGTATAGGGGAAGTGGTATGTTGTAACCAAAAGTAAATAGATTATTTGAAATAAAAAAGGGGCAAATATAAATAAGCCCCCGTTTTGATTTAAGAAATCCTCTTTTCCTAAACCGACCTTCTTCCAATGTTTTTGTCCTTTGAAAAATTGAGGTGCAAATGTAAATATTATTTTTCATTTATAGAAACCAGTCCGCTTCCACTTACCTGATATAATTTAGCACTTGTAGGCATAGCGGTAGCATAAAACCTTCTTGCTCCTATCAGCCGATTTTTCGCTATTTCAACGAATGAAACAGAATCATTTTGATTACCACCAAGAATAATATAATTGCCTCCAGACTGCGCAATTAATAACCCCACGTGGCCGCCACCGGGACGTTCAAAGATCATCGAATCTCCCAATTTCTCTTCACCTTTAGCGACTGGTTCTCCCCAATGCAAGCACCATTTAGCACGTAATAAATTATAGGGATCATTATCAGTATTAATAGAAGGCTTGCCGGTTATTCTTAATAAGTGATTATGATAAAGAGCGCACCAACTTTGCTGGTCGTCAGAAGTATATATTTTTTCTAATCCTAACCCTTTTGCCATATCCATAATGACAGGATTATTTTTGCTGCCTTTTATTTCTCGTATTCCCAAATATTGTAATGAAGCGGCAACTAATTTTGGCAAAACTCCGATCTCATTTAACCAATTGTATTTCCCTAAATCCATTATTTGCTATTTAAAGCACTATCCAAAGTGCGGTTTACTAATTCCTTCAATTTCTTTACCTCGTTTATTGAAAAGATTTTTTCGGTAGGAATAGGAATTGGCGCTATAGGGGTATCAGGAATGGGGATTGGCTTAACTATAGTATCAATAGATGCGCCTATTCCGGGAAATAAAGATTTGAATGTAGTTAAATCAGTTACTGCTTCTTGCCAAGTGTTTTTGTATAAGTTATTTTCTTTTCGAATGATTTTATCATTGCCCATGTTGATCATGTCATTGGTAACACCCTTTTGAGCATACATGTTAGCACCCAAATTGTTATAGTATTCTGTTGAACCACCAGATAAATTATACAAATCAAGCATAACGCCGTCATATCCGTTAATAATACCTTGTATGTTTATAGCTGTATTATTAAATACCTTAGCATTACAATAGGTCACCTTACCTGCCGATATAATATCTGACATCCAAGGCGGCGTCTGCAATTCTAAAGCACTATACATTCTTGAATTATAAACAACATTATTACTCAATTCAACAGCACCTGGTTTATTGCCAGTTTTAAAAGGCCACGCACGTATAAGATTACCCTGATGATTAGTAAGCTTATTATAGGTACACTTACCACTGCCGTTTAAACAAAAAATGCCATTATGATTATTATTATTGCTATTAACATTATCTATCGTATTATGATGAACATTGTAATCTTCTACTGCTCCTGCCCACCATACCGCACCTATCGTTGGGCAATCATGAATATAGTTACCAGCTATTTCTAACCCTTTAATAAGCCCTGTTATTTTATCCTTTGACAAATTACCGCCAAAAGTAAATTGCTGACAGCGTGTAACCTCACAATTCAGCATTTTTATATTAGAGATGACGGTTTTATCAGTACCATCATAAACAACATTATTAGTATTTAAGCAAATGGTATAATTTCTAATATCATCGAAGCGAATGTTTTGAAATGTCAGGTTGCTAAATTTGCCGTCATCCCCCTGTATTCCTCTGTACTTGTTATTGCGAATCTTGAAACCGGAAATAATAACACCTTTAAGCGTGCCAATATTAATTAAGCTATAAGCCCCTACAGTATCTCCCTTCACCTCTACGCCACTTCCATCTATATAGACATACCCGCTATCCAGCCAGATATTTTTAATCTCTCCATAAGTATAAAATCCCGGTTCTATTTTATAGTATCGCCGGCTTTATATTTTGTTTTACTGCCGTCTATTGAAAATGACTTGTTGCTATTTTGTTTTATTAAATAAGTTCCAGCTATTGCAGCACTAATGATAGCAGTAGCAAGTAATCCCTTTTTTAATGTTGACATATTTATTTTTTGATTATTAAAATTCCAGTAATTACCGCCGCTGCTACACCTAATACTTTATTAAGGACGCGACTATTAGTCAATTTTTTATCTGTTTTTTTGATAATTGTAATCCAGCTTTGAAAACTTGCCTGCCAGAAAAATGAAGTCTTTTTTCAAATCAACGTACATGCTATCTTTTAATTCTGATGTACGTTGCATAGTGGCTAAAAGGTTTTTATTATTCTCCATTAATGTTTCCTGTGCGCGTTGGTAGTCAGTTACATTTTCCGCCAGATAAATAGCTTCTCTTTTAATACTATCACAGTTGTCTAATTGCTCCCGTGTGCTGTCTTTGTTAATAATAGAACCTTTTGCAATTAACAGTGCTACTTTGGCCTTACTTATTTCAAGTGCTTTGTCTTTGCTTTGAGATATTAACGCTAAACTATCTGCTTTAGAACGTTGTGCGGTAATAGAATTATTAAGCAAAATAACAGTACGCTTATAGACTGAATCTTTGAAGTGCTGAACTGCTTTAAGACTATCTACTGAACTATCTGACATAGAAATAGGCTTAGAATTACATCCTTTTAAAGCTACTCCTAAGCCTATACCTAATGCTACGATTATAGCAATTAATATAAAAAATTGCTTACTTGTCATTTGGTAGGCGTAATCGTAACGGTTGCTTCTCCTGATTTAACGGCTGAAACAGTATCATCCGGCGGGTTTGTCATTGTTATACTGGCCGGTGAAAATAAATTTTTCAGCAAATAACTGATACCTGCTGCTAAGCCTGTTAAGCCTGCAATTTTAAGTTGAGCTAAAGTCGGAAGTGTACCCGCTTCTATTCCCTGACCTACAGTAGCTATAATAGCTGTTATTGCTGCCACTAAAAACCCTTTAAGTCCATCTCTCAAAGAGAGAGAGAAAATACCTGAACTGGTTGTTACTTTTGTAGTTGCCATTTTCATTTGATTTTAGATTGTATAAAATTGATCTTTTCTCCTTGTCTTATTTGTTCTTCACTAAAAAATGTTAAACGCGAAGATAGTCCATTGACCGAGCCTTGCATATCATCTATCTTCTTATTTACTGTTTCCTGTTTCTGTTGTAGAGCAGGCAATTCTGCTCGTAAATTCCAAAGAAAAAGTGCAATAATTCCTCCACATGTAGCGGCTATAGAAGTCCCAACGGCAATAATAATCTGAATAACTCTATTACTTATTATCGTCTGCTTTATTTCTTGTATGTCTTCTTTTTCTGCTGTCATAATACTTCTACTGTTGCTATTGTTGTTATTATTATTATTCTAATACATACGCATAAATATACAGATCACACGTTGCTACACTTCCGTTAGCAGTTGTAAGTGATAAATATAATGTCTGTGCGGTGAGTGCTGTCGTCAATACTAATCCTGTTGTTAAATCCACTGATGCGGTGGAGCTTGTAAGTCCTGTATATCCCTGACCTGCTCCGAGGATGGCTGTTCCCCCTTTAGAAGCAGCAGTATATATTCCTCCCGCCGCAAGTGTTGGAATCGCCGAGGCATTGGTAGCTTTAATCGCTGCTAATACATATTTCTGCGCTCCTATGATAGCTATAGCCTGATCAGAAGTGCTATTTAAATTAGCTCCTATCAATCTTCCTATACAATATAAACCACGTGGTTGGTGTGACATAATTCAGTTTTAAGCAAACCATTTTTTATTCAACATACCAATAAGAATTTCCACCTACAATAATTATTGCTGTGCCAGGAGAAACAGTTACACTCGTTACCGATCCTGTATCATATATATTATCAGAACCTCCTCTTTGTAGTGTTATATTACCACTACCAGCATTTTTTATATAGTACATTATGCCTACACTTGTCCCTAAATCAGGAAGTGTCCAAGTAGTGGTAGTGCCATTAAAAATATAATGTAATGCGTTCCCTAATGTTAAAGTACCAGAAGAACTTTCAATCAACGTGTTTTGGACAGCACCATAACTCTGCACACGAGTACCTGCATTCAATGTTATTGCGCCACTCGTATTAAGTGAAGCTGTAGTTAAGTTATTAAATAATAAATAATGACT
Source organism: Oropetium thomaeum (assembly GCA_001182835.1). NCBI lineage: Eukaryota > Viridiplantae > Streptophyta > Magnoliopsida > Poales > Poaceae > Oropetium > Oropetium thomaeum. Next base: position 13,200 of record LFJQ01000586.1, read on the forward strand.
TGCCGCATCTATTGTTCTGTCCCCAGAAAAAGCGCCATTTCCTGTATAAATTGTGTTTCCAGCAGCGGCGGTTGCTAATACCTTTTTCAACACTCCTCCATTCACTACTACTATACTATCTGTTCCTGCTGTGCCATTTGCTAAGGTGTCTATCTGGACTTGGCCTGCTACATGCAATGCTTGTAAAGGATTGGTAGTTTTAATTCCTACTCTCGAAGAGTTCACCACCATTGTTGCCCCAGATAGAGACCCCGGTGTTCCACTTATATTGCCTCCTATACCAACCGACCCGCTATTTACGTAGCTAACCTTAAAGGGCTGCGTCCATGTTAATGGAGCACCGGCGGAACCAGATGCCGCGACCCTTTGAAAAACTTCACCGCCATAAAAAGTTTGATTACTTGCTGCACCAGTAGTATCGTAAGTCCATCCACCCCCACCATAATAAGCATTAGAAACTAAGCTCATGTCCGTACTTGAGCCAAAAAATATTCCTTCATGTCCAGCTGTAAAACCCCGGCACTAAAAGCAGCAGTCCATGGAGACAGTATAGTATTTTGGTAGGCGATAATATTTGCACCGCCAAAAAATATTCCAGGAAGTATTAGTCCGTTTTCATCCAGATTTACAAATTTATTCGGCTGTTGATAGCCCCAGTTGTATTCACATGATCCATATAACCAAACGCTAACTTAGAACTCACAGCACTTGCTGTAGGGATTGTTTGATAACCATAGATGGCATTGATGGTATTTAAATTACCGGCATTATTGGCCGCTCCATAGGCGTAGTGACCGCCGACTGTAGCAGATGTTGCCTTGTTATATAATACAGATACAGCACCTTGGCCAGAATAATCAAATAAATTTAAACGACCGCTATTATCCAAATTCATTATAATATTATCGTTAGCATCCACAGTAGTTAGACTAAACTTAGTGAGGTCGCTATTACCAGAAGTAGTTCCTTTTATAACTACTCGTGTAGTATCAGAAGGATAATTAAATAAACCTGTTCCAAAACCAACTTTACCACCTTTGAATTGAAATGTGTTACCATTTAAATCAGCAGAATCATTAGCACTAAAGGTTCTACCATTCGCTAATGATTGTGGCCACGTAGTTGAAGCCGGATGCGCGGCTATACTATCTCTTATTAACTGATTCATTCTTGCTTTCACGGTATTGCTATCTACATCCAGCTTGTCATTCGTTGTGGAGGGCGTGCTTGTCATCCACGCGCCCGGTAGTATTCGTTTAATCTGATTGTTGATTAAAAGCGTATCTCCTGGGCCGGAGGTGTTGGTAACAGGATTGGTGCTATCTCCCACGATCTGTCTCACTTCTCTTACTCTTACATAAGCGCTATCATTAGCTAATATCTTAGAGGTACTTAAATTATCTCCAACCAATCCAACAGAATCTATAGCGTCGGTTACTCTTATGCCTGCATTTCCGACTTCTTCTGCCCGTATTCCTTTTGAAGAAGCGTTTCCTCCTGTTCTTAGATCAAATTCATTCGCGGTTATGTTTATATAACTATTGTCATTGCCCTTTGATAATCGTATTACTCCGCCATCACCGATAAAATCTACATTACTATTAGCAGTATTTACTATTCTATTGTCCCTAATTGTATCATCTGCATTATAGAGTGTTTTAATTATTACTGGTATTGTATCAAAGGTATTTACTAAGTAGAGGGTATCATTGGAGAGGTAGGCGGTGTCAAGGCCATTCAATGAAGATGGCGACCACTCAATGCCGTTCCAGACGTAGGACTGACCTACCGTCGGAGCTGTGGTAGATATACTGCGTGAGCGCAACTGAATAGCATTCCACAATGGATTCGTATTAAGAGCTGATATAACATTACTTGCGATTGATATACCAGTACCAGCAGTATATCCAGATGCCGGAGGTGTTAAATACCATTTCCCAGTTGCAGTATCAATAGCCAGCAAATAATTGTTTCTATATACTGTAGTAATGTCTACGGGACGATTGCGGATGCTATCTGAATTTCCTATAATTACGACCCCCTGTTGGCCATTAACTGATTGAATGTCATTCCAAAGGACTAAGCTATTCAAATCTGTTGAATCACGAAACCAATATATATCTGTAGTGCCGCCTCTCCATGCTGTATCGTTTTGAAGCGTTCCGCCGCGATGAATAAATATTGGATAATGCCCGAATTTATACTTATTCTGTGTGAAATAAGTATAGACTTCTGTTCGAGAAGCAAAGTCCCTGAATTTTGAATAAGTAGAATTGAAGTACATCGATCTTGCGTCCGATGGGTTGCGCTGGGAATAACCTTGCGCATTATTTTGAATGTTGAATAATGACGGATTGTATTGCGCATTTGCAATACTTCCTACCAAAAATAATAATATAGCAATTATATATTTCATCATATTGTTTTAAGCGTCATGGGCTGTAAGTAGTCAATGGTTATCTGCTCACTGCTCACATAATAACGATAAGAGCCTATTGTTAGCGGTGCATTAAACACAAAGCCAGGAATCCCTCCGCCATCGCTCACTGTATTATCCCAACGATTCTTAACAGGCTGTCCAATTGGAACCTTGTAAATTTGATATTTGTTAAGAGCTGCGCCGGATGGAAAATTCACAACAAATGCCTGACCATCGGTTATATCGAAATTCAAATTATAAGGTACGTTATCTATACCTAATAATAGCTGATCGTAAAAGTAAGTATCTCCCCAGTATGCTTGTCCTGTGATAACATTTGAAACTGTCAAGGTAGCTGGCAAAGAGGAAACCGATCCTGCTGCGTTGCTAACTGTTATGGTATATTCTCCACCGTCTTGTGATAATTGAGCATTTGTTACTGTATAGCTGGCACTCGTTGCTCCCGATATAGGGGAACCATCTAAAAACCATTGATAAGTAACAGGAAGCTCACTGGTAGCAACGGTACTAAATGTTGCATCTTCACCCACATCAACAGATTGATTGGAAGGTTGCGTGATACTTGGAGGCGCTTGTTCTCTATTATCTATTACTGAAATTGCTTGCGGTTTATATCCTAAAATTGAAAAAAGATAATTTGTTGTATCTCTTAATGTGTTATTATTTGGGTCTTTATCAAATTGATATTGGATGCCTTTTCGCTCCATATAAATCAATACATCCAATTTATTATTTAGACTGCCTCCTTTTAGACAATTTTGTTCAGCAACAGTATTGCCAGTTATATACTGGCTTGCGCGAGCTATCTCCAAAATTCGTTCTGGTGTTAATATCTGCGCCATCAGAATAAATATTGAGAATTATTGATTAAAAACTGATAACGAGTTATACAATTTTGCGCACTGTATATATCTCCTCCTACATCAATGGCTTGTACTGCCGAATCTAATTCAACCCTCAAAATCATCTTGTCATTGTAATAATTTTGATCTTGGATAATATTAGGCGTTGCTGTTTGTTGTTGTGTTAATTGATAATATGCTTCTTCGCCAAAACCTGTAAATGCCTTTATTAATTGATATGTGTAAGTAGATGGATCAGGAAGAGGATTAGAGCTACTCCAAATAACTTGTATGTTGAGTGCAGCGTCTTCTTCCAAAACAGATAATGTTATATTTTGGTCGCTAATAGGCCAATTAATCGCAGCCACTAAAAGTTCCGAATTTGCTTGGTATAAATAAATTGTACGGCCGGTAAGATCAACATCTGATCCAGTTGAAACATCAACGAGTACTATTTCTGCTGGGTTTACAGTAGGGGATGCAGTAAATGCCGCGTTAAACATTGCTTTTCTATTGATATTGTATTTTCAAAAGTACTTATTTTTTGCTTACTCTTAGCATTATTTTCTTAGCTAATTCAGTATCTGGATTTGTTGCGGCTACGATAGGCTTTTCCCGGCCAGACAAAATCATATTCCCAACCAAAGGTGACGAATTTAAGCCCGCTAATACCCCCTGTCCAAAAGACTTAGCTTTTTGAATATAAGGTGATATATCTGCATTGCTTGATCCTATATCATAAAAGCTGGATATTCGCTGTTCTGGGTTCATTTTAAGGACTTCTGGACGCTGGGAATGGATAGTTATTGCATCCATTAATTTGCGGGCTTTATCTACTCCCATTTTGTTTTGAAGCAGCCCAAATGTAGCCCTTGCGTCATCATTGCCCAATGCCCCTCCTTGACCTACTAAGTATGTAATACTATCCCTGATATCGGCTGTGTCGTCAGCGGGAGTTTTAGTTCTTGTAACTTCTTTTACTGTTACAGGAGGATCACCTTTCTTAACTATGAGTTTTGCCATTTCAAAAGAATTGTATATTTTAGTTTAAATTATTCACCATGCAGAATAGAAAATCAGAAGACAACTATACCCTACTTGGTGCTATTTATGTCTTTTTTATCGTTTTGTTTTTAATCGCTGTTAATATCTAACGGTGCGGCCTTTCGGGTCTTGAAGAGCGCTCTGGACGTTCAAATCTTCCTGATGCTCCTGCTCCTCCTCCTGCTCCTTTTTCTTTAGATTCATATTCCTGAACGCCAACTCCCACTAAAGAAGGTATAAGTACTGTTCCTAATGATAAAGCTCCTTCGCTCTTCCATGCGTCCATTAAATCATCCACATACATAGGGTATATTTTAATAAATTCCGCAGGGTCGTATTCGCGCCCTAACGCATCTTCTCCAAACAGCAAACTTGTAATATCGCCAGTATTAGGGGCTAATTTATACCTAAAAAACTTTTGTACTTGGTATCCAGTTTGTCTTCCTTCTTTCTTTAATTCTTTCATGGGAACCGTCCCAACTTGTTTTCCTACTGCTTGGCCAGCTAAAGTAGCTATATTGGCATATAACCTTATAAAGTTACCTAAGCCCCCTGTAAGGTCATATCTTCTATTTCCCCATTTAGCCTTTAAGAAATCGGGACTATCAGGGTCAAAAGATATATCTGCTCCTCCCATTTTTAACGCCAATCCGGTAGCTATCATTGTTCCGGCAAAAGCTCCTATATCTTTAAGCGCTTCTACACGAACGGCCTTTGGCATTCTTGCATAATAAGTAGGATTCAGCATATTGAATCTGGAAGCCATTAATTTAGCGCCATAAAATATTCTTCCAGCCCATTTTTGTCCTTTTGGAGATTCCAAGAACGAAATCATCTTTCCACTACCAGTTAGGTTATTTGTCCATTCGGCATTCGCCTCATTCATCTCTGTTATTTCTTCTGGACTTAGCTTGTTTTTATTCGCATACTTATCGGTTATCCTTTTAAGTTTTGCATAACGTTCAAAACGGGCTACATTAGAAAAAGCTGCTGCCGCTCTGGCAGATTTTTTAAATATTCCACCAAAAAAAGGTATTTGCTGTAGATAGCTGCGTTGATGCCCTTCTGGTACTTTATCTCCTTTTATCTCATTAAACTCTACGCCAGCTTTCTCCATTTCTTTAAAGAGTGGATTCTGTTTTAATTCAAATAATTTTCTATCAAATTCTTTTTGTGATTTAACGCTCCTAAACATAGCCTCCAATGCTTTCCCTGCCACGTCCCAATGACGAGGATTAAACATCAATGTAACGCCCTGCCTGAATGGATAAGATATATCTATGGAAGTTTCTGCTTCACGCTTAGTATTCCATAATTTATCTGCCTGAACAGCTAATTTTTCCCATTTACTTAACCTATCATATTCAGCCTTACGCCTTCTTTCCTCAACTGTTTTTAAGAAATCAATATATTCATCCTGGTATTTTTGCGTCTTTTCATCCAGCTTTACTTCTTTTCTTTCCTCCTTTTCAATTTTATATTTACCGGATTTTATTTCATCCCTAAGCTCCTTTATCTTTCTTAGATAATATTCCCGTTTGTTCTTTAGCTTAGCCCCTTCTATTTTTTGATCAGCAAACGGATCAGCGGGTTCTTCAATATTCTTATCTCTTATCTGGTCTAAATTTTTAGCTCCCTCTTTTTGTCGCTGTTCTACTTCTTTTATTCGGGACTTTAACGCCTCTACCGCTTCGCTTCTCTTTTTCTTTGCGACCTGTGTCTTTGGTTCTGCGCCGCTCAATAGACCTTCCAATTTATTGGACAAAGCTGCCTGTAACTTCAAATCCGCTATTTGCTCATCAAGATCGCTTTTCTTTATTTTCTTCTTGGCGTATTCGCCTGCAATCAAACCCTTTATTTCACTATCTGTAAGCCCTTCAAAATCCTCTAATTCCCCCCTTAATTTAGACACCAAATCTCCCAGTTTTGTAACGCCTTGGCCTACATAGCTTCTCACCATTTCGGCAACCTCTGGTGCTATAAGGAATAAATCATCGATTTTCGTTCTTCCACCTACTCCCATTGCTTTAGGAGAATCAGGAGACTTAGCCGCCGCACGTGCTTTCTCTATTTTCTCCCGCATTCTCTCTCTGATATCTTTTCTTTCCGCCTCAAAATCCTCTTTCGTTTTATTAGCCCTCTTCCTTACCCCCATTTGTCTCCTAACAGCATTTTCTGCCGCCCTATCCTCTTTTTCAATTTTCAATTTGGCTATTCCTTCCTCATAGGCTTTTTTAGCTGCCTGCCCTTTTTCAAATTCAGTTTTTAGCCCATCTAACTCTTTTTGAGAAAGCGTTCCATATCCTCTGGAAGCAGCTTCACTTTCTAAAAATGAACCTAATGTGTTTTCTGAATTTTTAACTTGTTGCATTGCAACACCGGTTTTGCCCCATATTCTATGTGCTATATTCGCCAAATCCTTAGCTCTTGTAAACTCTGCTAACAATTCAGGCGTAGGCGCAGATTGAAGTTTAGCATCCAAAGAAGCAATATAATCCAGCATCATCAAAGTCTCTACATGATCAGGAGATTGATTAAGGCGTAGCTTAAAAAGTAATTTCGGCAACTCTTCTGGATTTTGCAATCTCTTTCTTGCTTGCTCCCACCATTCTTTAACTTTTTCTGGACTTCCTTCATATTCCGGCAATCCATATTCGCGTGCTAATTGATTAGTTCGCTCATGGCTAATACCTACCGTTCTCCCGCCTCCTACTTCTGTTTGCGCACCCGCAGCATTACCTTTTTCTGTGGTGCTTTCTCCGGTAACTTCTTGGGGTTTGGCGTTTCCTCCATCCAACGAGCTGCCATTGCTGGGTGATTCGCGAACATCCAACGCATCTGGCTCTTTGATTTCAGTGGCACTTGGTTCTGTATTTATAGGTTCTGAAATGTTTTCTGTTTGAGGTATAGATTCTTCTTTAGGAGCTATGGTCACTACTTCGTTCTTAGGCATTTCTTCTGGACGAATAACGCTGATAGATGATTCAGGTTGAGGTTCAGCAACAACTTCTTCTACTTTTGGTGCAGGGAACATTTCAATTGCCTGATCTACTAATTTATCCGGTATGCCCATTTCTTTTAAGGCATAACGGGTATCTCCACCTGCAACTGGTTCTCCAGTTTCTCCAATGCCTTGCGCTTGATCGGCTAAGAATTTAAGGAATTGATGCGGCTCTTGTTTGGCCATAGTTTGTAGCATCCCCGGAATTTCCTCCATGTGAGGTGCTATTAC
>LFJQ01000587.1:0-20676 GCA_001182835.1 Oropetium thomaeum
TGAACCTACCTTACGGTGTCTGATTGACGGCGGTCTGGGGTGGACAGTGTGTGAACTCCACAGGCACCGTCCGGGACGGTGATCTGGTGGGACGCGGCACTGTTAAGGTAGCGTAAGAGGGAATTAGCTTTGCCAGATCTGGTGCGAACGGTTGCCACATGCGGTCCGGGACGCGCACGTGTCGTGTGACCAGGTTAACCCTGCAGGTGTAAATCGTTTCGAACCGCTGATACTCTCAGTCTAGAGTACTACTCGATCTCTCTGTCGCATACGATAATAAGTGAACAAAAAGTGAGATTATGATTATGATTGAATGCTTGTATTGATTAATGTTTGTCAACTTGATTGCTTAGTTACAGTGCCTACTAAAGTTTATTTTTCTCAAACTTAATATGAGCTAAAACTTGAAAGTAGGAAAAATTAATTAGCTAAGCGTGTCTTTTGCAATTTCCCCTACCCCGTGTCGGCCGTGCATGTCTAGGTGTCGGCTGTAGACAGCCTGTTGACGGGTTAGTCTTGCTGAGCTTCTTAGAAGCTCACGCTTTGCGACTTGTGGTTTTCAGGAGGTTTCGATGCGACCGGTGGTTTTGGTGGCCAGCAGTGGGAGGAGTCGTCTCCGGGTTGGGGTAGCTTTCAGTGGGAGCCGCTCGATTAGTTGCTGCTTTGTGTGTGTGGCTAGTAGCAGGGCGCCGTTGGGCAAGGCCCTTGCTTTCGCTTAGAGTCAGAGTCGGAGTCTGTACCGTTAACTTTCGTTTCCGCTGTATTATGAAAACCAGTTCTGGACTCACACTCTGTAATCCACTCATGTAACTTTTATTCCTGTCTTAAATTCGTGCTTTTTACTGCCTGCGTTGTACTCTGTGAACGTTCGCTTCGACGAACGTCGCCCAGAATGGATCCCGGGAGGAGGATCGTCCCCGTTTCAGGGGCGGTCCGCCACAATTATGCCATTGATGATCTTAAAGAGAGTGCACCATGCAAGTTGGTTTCGTCTCTATTGGATAACCCGATTATGGTGGGTTCTGGGTTGGCCGAGCCTGCGGATGAAGGGACTACCTTCAATGGTCAGCCGATACCAAAGGGGTATGCAATGGTACATTTGGACAGTGTAACCCCGGCTGGCCGTAAATTCAAACTGGAATTCCCTGGACAAACGGGTGAAGTTATGCTTAAAAAGAATGTTGGCTCGTACGTGTTGTGGCGAAAGCGTGACATCGTGTTTGGTGACTTGGACTCTGATAGTAATTCAAGCTCCGCACATTTGCCGCACGAACGAGGCCAAGATGAAATGCCACAACAACAACCATCACCTAAGAGCCTAGACGACGCCGAGCAGGCAGATTCATCACATCAGCAGTTGTCACCCGAGAGGCTAGAGGCAACCAATGTGGCAACCTCATCACAACCGTCGTCTAAGAGGTTAGGGGTGACAAGAGCAGCAACGTCATTACAACACCAACCGTCCCCCAAGAGGTTAGCCGTACAAAAGCGACCAGCTTCCCAAATGCAACAAGGAAGACTGGGAAGGCCCACTATGTCACCACAGCAAGGCAAGAAACCTCATTCAGCACGACCTAAGAAAGCACAAGCTAAGCTATCTTATGAGAAGACTGATGAGGAACTTAATGAATCGGTGCGTGCTGATGTCACAAAGTTTTTTGAGAAGCCAACAATTCCTGAGAGGACAGAGGCCGATCGACAGAATGAAGTTAGCTTTCTACGGACGTTGAGCAAGCCTCCTCGAGGTTCACCAACTAACTTTGCACGCATAATATATAAAAAGTCTTGTAGGCAACGGTCAAATGAGATTCTAGAGCAGAGAAGCCAAGAGCAAAATCTTGATGAATTTCTTGCCAGTGCTGGAATAACAAAAGATCAATATATGGATGAATCGAGGATCGAAGTTGCCAAGCCTACCCGTAAGAGTTTTGTTCTTGGTGAACCAATGGTTGATGAATTTTTGTTTGATGAAAGCACGCAAACACGGAATTTTCATAGCTGGTACATGGAACAAGCAAAAGATGGTAGAGAGATGTTTGCATTTCGATACAGACACAAAGATTTTTTACATGGTGATGGTGAGGAGTATGTCTTTTGGGATGAAGTGTATCAATTATTGCAAGAAGACGCTCTTGGAGCTCAACTCATCTGTTTGTGGGCATTGTAAGTCACGTCTTTGTCTAGTTCTGAGTACATTTTGATGCACCCTATCTACCTAATCTTAATTATTTTGGTTTTTTTAGAATGATTTTAAAAATGTGTGAGGATAAGAAAATCGAAGATACTGCTATAATGGACCCATTGCGTGTCAACAAAACCATGGTATCTTCTCAGCCGAAAGAGACAGAGGAATACATATTCGGCTTTCTCCTGACATCACAAAACAAAAACAAAATTTTACTACCTTACAATTTTGGGTATGTATTCATCACTTATGAATAACTGTTATATACACACTTCACTTTGTTTATTACTTATGAATAACCATTTGCTATGATTCTTTTGTCTTTTTGTAGTTTCCATTGGGCCCTTTTTTCGATTGACATAGCGAATAGTAAGATCATTGTCAGTGACTCCAAAAGAGACCACAAACAGATTGGAAGAGTCTCAAAGATGTCTTACAAAGGTAAATTCATTGTTTTGTTTTTTATTTATTATATCATGAACACTAATTATAACTTCTAAGAGTATATGTACAGGGTGTATCACAGATATGTTAAGGCTAATGGGAGGTGCCTTCCGTTCACAAAGATCTCCGGTTCGAAATTAACTTGAATTGTAGGAGACAACCTGATGGAAACAATCAGTGTGGCTTCTATGTATGTCTCAATATGATTGAACCCGTTAAAGAAGCTATGTATTCGTCCATCCATCCGAAGGACTATGCAAACTTCACAGTTGACGTAAGACAAACATCATGTTTAAACAACTTTCAATTTGCACATGTGAAAAGTGATTGACTTTGATTACTGAAATTGCAGGTAAATGATCGAACCGAAGGAATCTCACCACAAAGAATTCTAGCAGTTCAGGAACAACTTCTAGGATTTATCAATCAACATGTCATTTCAAATTCCGGTGTCTTTCATGTGTCCACAGATGGCCAACAACAATCAAAATCTATGCCACAGCCTTCTAAAAGATCTACGCCAGCATCTTCAAAATACAAGAAGCGTACTTAAGTTGCATCACTTAGTTACAAAAAAGGTTGTGAGGCCTATGTTGTGTGAGAGTTTTTGTTGCTCCTGGTGTTTGTATGTAAGACTTTGTATATAGTACATGTGTTCATCAAAAAATATTTCTGAGATTTATAACTGCTACTAATTTCTGTGACTACTATCTATGTTTATGTTATGATGATGATACTTTCAGATGTCAATAGTGATGCTACTGCTAATTTGAATTTTTTACTTTTATCATGGAACAAACCATCAATACCGGTTCTTAACAACAACAGACACTAATAGACTAGTTATCAGTGTCTGTCGTCGTTATGACCAGTACTGATGTTTAACTATCAGTACCGGCCTACAACTGGAACCGGTAGTGATACTTAACTATCAGTACCGGTTCCAGGTATGAACCGGTACTGATAATTAACGGTCCACAACTGGAACCGGTACTGATAGTTGAACATCAGTACCGGTTCGTACCTGGAACCGGTACAGATAGTTATTTATCAGTACCGGTTCACAACGGGAACCGGTATTGATAATTTGAGTTCCAGTACCGGTTCATATTGTCAACCGATATTGATGATCTGCTTATCAGTATCGGTTGTATACCGGCATAGATAAGTCAATATTATCAGTAGCGACATATTGCTGCCGACCCAAAAACCGGTATTGATGAAAGTTATGAACCGGTAGTGATGAGTCTTTTTGTAGTAGTGGTTGGTCGCTAAAAGTGTAATTGATCGGTCGCTAAAGTAGCGCCAACACTTATAGTGAATAGGTTATGTCGCTAAAGGTTATTAGCGATTGACAGTAAGCTACTAAAGGCACTTTTAGCAACCCATCGCAAGTCACAGATAACGTACCATGGTATGGCGTAACTCACTTGGCTTTCCTCTTGCTAAATTGGAGGCTCCTTCTGAGGCCTGCATATTAATGAGAAAAATGTCCCCTACCTTAAATAGACCTATTAGCCACAGTAGACGGAGGTCACATTGTTGCCGGCATACAATATTATAAAGTGAATAGAAAACGTCCCCTACCTTAGACATGATGCTTAATGCATTTTTTACGTAAGATATGTTGATTAAAAATTGGTCTTTCTTTATTGAACATAAGTTAGTGCAAACGTATGCACAGATTAGATAAAACTGCTGGTATAGTCAATAATGTTACCAAGAAAAATTAACATAACTGCAATGAAAATAAAGAAAAGCATGTGAATTAGGCTAAAAGTTCTCACTGTGACGACTTTTATGTGGACCAACATTAGTGCATGTCAATTCCTTCCTTCTATCTGATGGTTTCGATATATCTCCCACCAGTGATCATGAGTAGTATTGTTATGGGTATCATAGGGGTAGAATAGAAATTGGGAAATGGATTAATATCATTTTCATGCATGGTGAATTTGAATTTGGAAATCTATGAAAGTTGCTGATCAATGGAGTTATCAGTGATCTGCTAGTTCTTTCTGATGTTTGTTAGGTTCGACGTCACAATGGCCTTAAGTTTGGCTCAGAGGTCGCTCGAGGGTGTAGCCTATGATTGGATTTGGAGGCTGTGCCTCTTGATCTGTTGCCACCAGTCAAGGATGCTACGTGCTCGCCGTGGCCCTGCTCCGGCGGTTGGCGTATGGGCATGATAATTACTATGCTGGCTTGTTGACCTCATATCATCGATGTAGGATAGAACAGAGCTCAATATGTCATCGATCAAAGACAATAGAGACCTAAGTTAGCTGTAAAAAAATGTTTCATATTACAAAAAGCACCATATAGTATGAACGGTTAGGTTGTATCAGTGATACTTCAAGCCAACCGGTATCTTATTCATAGTCTGCTCTAATAGTGCTCTTTATTTTTTTCGACCAATGACTCATTGGTCCTGTTTTATATTGAAAGAAACAAAGGTACCCATATTCTGTCATTACCAGAAAATAGAATTTTGTGAGGGCCACCATACCGCTAAGGAAGTAGGAAAAACCGCCAAAGAAAACGTCCTTGTCGGGCAATCATCAAGCAAAAGCCGTCAAAAAGTAGGGTGCCAAGGAAAACATATTGAGTATTTCACTCAAAACTTCATGTAAACTTTGATCTCTCTATTAATTTTTGAAATTGTTTGTATTTGTTTACCATCAACATATATTTGCACGAATTAAACTCACACAAATGTAGTGTTTTAAAAAATTTCTCAAATTTTACTAGATGCGCAGATGCTTGAGATGTACCAATACACATAACATCATTGGACAAATCAGCTATATTTAAGATTGTCATACCCCGGTTTGAAGGAACAAACCGAATGCATCTGCATGCATGCCCAAGAATCAATTTTCACACACAGGATAATGTTTGTGGTAAATGAGTAATATCTTTATTAGATTGTGTATATTATTACAAAAGAAGACTCTTAGATCAAAAAGAAAAGTGTATCAGAGTAGCGGAACTATGATTATGTGTAGCGTCCTTCGTCTTTACAGGAAGTTGATCGGAAGACCGCACGCCTAATTTTTTGTAACCATATTCTTTCTTTTCCATCTTCATGACATGACCTCGAGATGTGCTCCTGAACAGCGATATGATGATGTGAAAAGAGAAGCAACAAGGTTCAAGTACATAATGTACTCCGCAAGTGTAGGAAAGTATGCATGAGGGCTGAAGTCAAAAGGCTCAACACAACGGTTTGTAGTATGTTTTAGCTCATTAATTATATTAGCATCCTACTTAGCTAGGTCAGTAGCGGAGCAAGACCAAAGATGCAGTAGGAGCCAATTAAGCAAATCCACGCAGATTAATCAAATGGCCTCTAGTAAGCTGTGGTCTGAGTCATTTTTTCCCAACGATTTTTTTAGGGATTTTCCCAATGAATTTTGTTCAACCGTGCATCCATGCATACTAGAGAAGCTAATCTGAGTTGCTGTAATCATTATCTAGTCCAATCTTTACAATTGTTTATGGGCCAATATTATTGTTTTTGGGAAAATATAATGGGATGCCTTCTTGACTGTTGGCTCAATGTTGGGTGTATCTCATGCTAGGTTTTTGGCTCAACATAATTGATAAAATCGTTGACTCATGTAAAATTTTCATTGGGCAACAGGGGCTGGAGCCCCGGCTGGTCTGCATGTAGCTCCGCCAGTGGCTAGTTGTGAGGCTGCCCCACACAAACCACAGGTTCATGGATCATCATCATCTCATCATCAACTTCCCAACCGTACCATTCATGGCCCCTGCATAGGACAATCCAACCATCCAACTAATCTTGTGAGGTCCAGGCCGCTCGTGACCGTGAACACGACTATCATGACAATTTATACTCTGCAGAGGCGGCACCACTTTATACACAAGTCATAATTTCGTCCCCTATTACCAGGTTGACTACATTCTTCAATATGCCAGTACCCGTCGATACATTACATACCTTCTTTGGTATGCGGCCACGAGACCACGTCACGGCTTTTACAAAGGGACTCCCAGTATGTACTCACCCACTAAGGTTTCACCGCGTACATAAGTGACTGCCCTTCAACAAGCAGCTCGTCACCCCAAAGGCCCCCTCTTGTGTTGTTCGGATCCAAGGACAGCCCTCGTGGCTTCCATTCCCCACTCCATTCACGCATACAGAGCTGGGAGTACACCAAACAACCATGTAAACTGCACCATCCAACATCATATCCCATTTTCTTAGATCTTATGTCTTAAGTTGCTACACAATTATCACCATCCCACATGATCATAAGCTTCATTAATCAAGATTAACATTTCCCATACCACCCATTACATGTAAGCGAAGCATGTCTACGCATACCAACCTACAACTAGGTTTACGACGACATAGATGATTAAAGCAATAATAGTAAATCATATCATATTGACACAAGTATGCATGTATTTTAATTAAAGATGTAATAGGTGAAAGATGGTAAAGGACACTTACCTCCAAATGTGTTGTAACTTAATGACTACCAATAGCCCACTCCTTGGTCTTGACGATCCTTGTATTGCTCTCTCGTAGGTAATTTCCTATTCGCATAAAGCACACAAATAAATAAAATGCATGCTAGAAAATGATAGGATGGTTGGATAACTTAGGTTATGACGAGAATTTAGCGGCAAAAAACACCTAAATCGGAGTAATGAATCAAAAGATATGAGATTTTTAAGGTCTAGGGACTAAACTAGAATTAATCAGAGCTGAGATAGGATCGCAGGATTATTTCATAAAGATAAATGACGTAGGAACAAAAAAAGATATTTTTGGGATTTAGTTTAGGGAGAGAAAACCTACGGAGTCAGTCTATGAGCTGTAGACGCGAACAAGGATGCTGTTCACTGGTTCATTGTGGACCAGGGCTGCAGGCGGCTGTTGATGGCGTGCAGGAAACTAAAGCATATGTTCCCGCAGATTGGCTGCAGCTATCAATGTATGGTTTGTCTAGAAAGCTTCAGAGATATGTGGGATGTAAAGACATGATTACTGGAGCCGAATGTCACCATAAGGGGGAGATCGATCAGTTCGATCGTCACGACGTCCCTACAGCGGCAGGTGATGGATGGATCATGTTTCTGAAGCCATCGTCATGGATCTGAGCGCACCCTCCTGTCGTTAGGAAGAGAACATGATGGACACGATTTGGTAAAGGTGCTGAATCAAATACTATAAGTAATTGAATGGAACATCGATTGAATTACCGTCGCGGGTACTGAGATCATCCAGAACCAAGAGCAGTGATGATCTCGCTGAGATATTTGGATATGTTGTAGAGTACGTAGAGTCGAACCTCCTGGTGAAATTGGGGGACGTTTCATGGTCTACAGCATCGGGAACGGGGATGCCAACTTCACTCTGCAGCACAACATCGAGAGGGCAGGCAGGGAACTAGGGGAGTTCATCAGACCACACCAGAGACGCGAAGGCTTGGTTTTATTGGGGCTAAAGGGGAGCCAAGAGGGCAGCACGTGCTGCTCATTGGCATTAATGGCCGCGATGGCCATTGATGGTCATTCAAGCACGGCAGTGCACGATTAAGGCTAGGAACGCCTGGAAACGGAAGAGGGGAGGTAGGGGGAAACGGATTTTGAGCCGAGGGGCGGGAATGCGGAGTGGTAGTACAGGCGGTTTCCTGTGTCTGAGGCGCTGCCTTACTGAGGAAGAAGGTGACGTTTCCTTCTGCCCTCTCCAGCGCGGGGACTGGGGAGGCTGTTGCGCTGCGGTTGGGGCCAAAGAAACTGACGCATGGGCCAGACGGAGGCCGGACAAGGAAAAAAAGAGACTTGATTTTATTTATTTTCAAAATTATTATTTTCTGGTTTTGTAAAAAAATAAATAAATGAGGATAAGTTGAAAAAATTAAATAAAAATAAAATTACAGAAAATTTTAAGGTCACATAAATATTTTTATTTTAACATTTTCAAAATCAAATACTTTTATTGCAAATGAATATTTCAAACGAAAGTAAATTTGCTTTTATGCAATTAATTTTATACAAAACAACCATTTTTTAAAAAAATCTGAATAAAACTTTTAGAAAATTTTAAAATAACTTATGTTTACTTTCGTTAAATTGTTCACATTACAAATTAGAAAATTTGGTATATGACATAGATTTATAAAAAAAAGAGAGAAGAAAAAGTTAGAAAACTGATCAAGATTGAATGCATCAATATGTACAAATAGTAACTCCACTGCAGGAGGTAAATGCATCCATTTGATAAGGTGTATTTTCTAAGAGTTTAGGAAAAAGAACCAACTCATTTGGACTAGGAATACAAAATCTATACCTGTTTGAAGATTTAAAAACGAATCAAAAAAAAATTGTAGCGTAGAACTATGGACCAACCGGTTCTGTGGCCCATGCCGACATGTGGGACCCACATATCATTTAGCCAGAGCAATGTCTTTTTCGTATTGTTACGATATGGATTTCTACTAGTTTCCTTTCATAAAAGACTAATTGGAGTGGCGGAAGTGCTCGGGGACTCATGGTTTCTTACCGGAGGTCGTTATTAGTTTACTTTTGGAACAAGTAGCACATTTATTTGCCATCTGTGGTACCTTGTTTCTGACATACATTGATGCCAAGGACGAACCATCATGAAAGTACAAATTTCCTTGATGGACTACCCATCAAGAAAATATAAAATTCCTCGACTATTAAGTTTAACAGCCAAAGAATAGTGTATCCCTGGCTGTGTGAGAATACTATTATTTGCTCCAAAAAAAATTAGTTTTCCTTGGCTGTTCTCATGTCCTTGTCACAAAAATGACGCGCCACAAAAATCCTAAATTCTGGTAGTGTGAGGACATCTTGCAAAGGAACCTACACAAGTCCCATATTGTTTTACCTTTTAAATAAACACCAAGATTGACCATTGTAACACCAAGTCTCTAGCGGTCTAACCAGAGGGAAGAAATAAAGACGGGATTAGCATAACCTGCTAGAAACAAAAAGAAAAAAGAAACAGAGACGATGATGATCCAATTCTAGTAGTCAGTTGGTCCTTCCCGACATGCTTTAAGGGGCCCATGATCTTCTCCGCCATTGCCTTCGGTTTAACGATCGAGGAGGTCTTCACCTATACTAAGCACACTCCAGCTCTGCATCAATGACAAAAGCATGTCAGCCGCAATATTAGGTACATTAACTACCGTGTTTTTTAAACAGTTTTATTAGACACAAAATCCAACAAATAGTTTTTAACCTTTTCACATCTTTATTCCTCTTTTTATGTTTTTTCTCTAAATCTCTATACTAGATTATTTTGGTTGTTGGGAGTGTTATCCCACTGATCCAAAGCATCTGTAATTATACACTAGAAAATCTAGCCATAGGGTAAAAGAAAATTACTTGGTTCATAGTTCAAATCGTGCAACACATTTTAATTACAATGTTTGTTGCCCTACCATTTTCTTCAAAAGAGTTGGTCACACATTTGGATTACAAAGTCACCACGCAAAATATTTTGTGTTAGGGATTTTAATTAGCAGTCCAAATCCCCATCAGATTTATGAGATAATTCCTTATATGTTATGGGTTACACTTCTTATCTCTAATCTTTCATGGACAAAACACATGTCTCATATATCATGCTGTTAAACTTTTATCTCTCTCATGCCACTATATCTTCATAAACTTCAGTTCGTCTATGTTTTATTAGCCTCTAAACAACTAAGTTTTAGGTCTTTTGAAACATGAGGAACACAGTATTTCTACTTCGCTCAATGCAGCATTAACTTGAACTTAGTTCTAAATCTGCCGCTACTAATTCTTGGATCAATACCCTGAAAAATTCAATTGCTTTGCTCAACCCATATGCTCCAACTCAACAGAGTAATGATCTTCATATAATAAATGGAAGTCCAAGTCTCCTCTTGAAATATTTGAAGACTTGCGTTGAGAAATCCAACTGCGAGACAATAATCCAATGGGGAAGCGCAGCATGCTTTTGAGAAATTACAACAGAGAAACAAATGTATCATCGATTCCTCAATCTTCCAAAAACACAACTCACAGGAATAAGACTCAAGTTCCAAAGTTTTTTTCGCCTTATTAGCAACTCAATTGTGTTCAGTTTATCTTTGATAACAATCAAAAGAATACGTTATGCTTCATTTGACAAGAACATTTCAATTAAGATGTCTCAAAGGTTTGGCATAATTTGAATTAAAATTCTTTCGAGAAGGTGGCATCTAAACCTTTCCTATAATTCTTGTGCTTAAATTCATATGGTTAGATCCTCCGCATTCAATTAAATTCATAAACAAAAGCTTGTTATCAACAACTTCCGAAAAGCAATTTATAAACAAAAGCGATAGTAAAGGCGGTTCACTTTCAAGAGCTCAAAGAACTGAGTCGGGCTTCATTTTTCATCTCTCAATATCAAATGCATGCATGACATTAGCTAGCGTCGCTCATGAGATAATTGCAAGCGCACAGTTGTCGATTTAGTGTTTCACCTATGAATATTCCAAGGATATCAAATTAATAGGGAACGATGTGTGATTCTCTACAATTCTAAAAGATCCAAGGACAAACAATTAGTTAGGGAGGCTAGGTAGAGGGTGTTATATGGTATGGAGGAAAGGTAACTAAGGTCTAGCTCCTTGCTTCGGGCCTTGGTTTGCCCCTGGTTTGACAGTGTTAGAATTAATTGATATTTTTTAGAGTTCTAGAAGGGGCCTAAACCCCTCTTGTCCATCATTTCCATTGCATTTCAGGACAAAACTGTTAACATTTGTCTGGCTTACATAGCTCAGATCGCGCCATCTGCGCCATAAACATGGACTCTCTCAAATAGAGGTCTAAGTATACACGTAAAACAAGGCAATAGAAAGAAAAAAAAAATAGTTCTAGTACTCATGTTGCTTTCTAGCTTGCTTGTGTTCTGTAGGTCTTGGTGCATTCCAGCATCTTCCCAAGTTGCATTGTCATTTTCAGTCTTCAGCTCATCCATGAAAGAGTGTCCGGTTTTTCTTGTGTAGTCCATCAGACATGATGTCAATCTGACATACATCTCTGTCTCTTTTGTGGGCATAAGCATTCCCACTTCCTGATTGTCACCACAATTCTCCTCCACAATGCAGGAGCACTTTCCCAGTGCTTATTCTGAAAATAGCAATTATCATTGTGTGACACAATAGACAGATGGGGGGTCCGACAGACCTTCTTAGAGATTCGGAGGAGGGCAGAGTGTTGCACGGAGGAACATGCTCGCAGGAAGAACACATGAGGATTTTTACCCAGGTTTGGACCGCCAGATGGCTAATAGTCCTACGTCCTGCTTTTTCTCTATTGTCAAGACTTGTGTTTCTTTTTTCTTGGTCACATGAACGGGGGAAAAGGTCCCCTTTTATAGACGAAGGGGTGCCTTATCCCCTTGATTACTAATGCGTCCTACCCTAGTACTGTGCACACCGCCGATAGGTGGGCTCCAGTTCTAGGGTGCGCGCTTCCTTCGACAAAGCCGAACGTTAACCCAGAGAGAGGGCCATCGGCCTCTTCCCTCAACTACTCTATTCAATACGCGCCTAAAACCTCCCACAGTGCAGGAGATCTCAAAGAGATCTTTTCTTTTCTATGCGGGATGGGCTCTGGTGCAACTTCCCAATCCCTGCGCGACTTCTCAAGGAACACAATGATGCCGAATTGGACTTAACATGTCGACCAGCAGCGCCGCTTGTCGGTGCACCACGCGCCATTAAGAGCCTGCCTAGCCTGCGACAGGCTAGATGGCGTTTATGTGATGTGACTTGCCATTCTGTCTTGTGCTTGCAGCAGTGACCCGTGGGACACCCCGGACGCCCCTCAGGAAGTTCGTCCCGGGTGTCCTTCCATCCGCATGCATAGCGGGCCACACCGGGCCCCCCGTTTGTGAGCTTACTTCACAATGATACCTGGGCCAGTGACCACGGCCTAGGAGGCAATGGGCGGGGGTCCCCGATCCCATTACACCGACAGCAATAACTTCTATATTTTCATACACTCCATGTTACAACCGAGCTAACCATGTTATTATCCTATGTTTTTTTTTTTTTGCAAAACCAAAACTTGGCAACTGATTCAAAATCCGGTTCTATAGATAGGTTGACAACCATGCTTAGCTACGTCCAAATTCTATTCATCACAACACAATCAAAGAACAAATTCTATTTATCACAACACAATCAAATAACAGATGTGTTAAAGATTCTTTTTTTCAAAACAAAACAAACAGGTTAAACTGTCGCAACCCCGTCCGATAAAATCGTACGATTGCTCATCCAGGATCACTTTGGGGTGTCACTTGATGAAGCAAGCGACCATACAGTACAATGATTAACAAGGACACGCAAAACATGATTTAAAGGGGTACACAATTTTTTAATGTTACATCTTTGGTTCAAATCATTTAAGTGCGGAAGCGTAGTTTTAAAAACTCGGATTTGATACTGCGGAAGCGTTAGTTACCACTCGTCGATCAGCAATCCTATAACAAGCATGTCAGCCCTAGACATGCTCATTTTTCAAGGCCCAGAAAGATCCTGCAAGCAAAACAACAAAAGCACAAAGCCTGAGTAACTAATACTCAGCAAAACTTACCCGTCAACGTGGCCATCTAATGACCGACTCCCAGAATGCAGGTTGTATTGGTGGAAGTTGATCGGGTATTGCGAAAACAGTGCTAATAGTCTATTCCAATTTTAGCCAAGTTAACAGGAGTCGCTATGAATTTACTAAGCGTGCCGCTATTCTAAACAATCAAGAGTTCAACACAACAAAGCAGGGTGAAATAGCCACTTTCCTCATAAATCCACTATTTACATATCGTTGCGGCAGAAAGGAGCAAGTGCTACTCTTGACCATGAGGAACGGCAATTATAATTGATTTACATCCTGCAGGAGAAACCCGAATGACACGACACGTGCACACTCAAATGAGTCGCACGTGGCTACTTTTCGCAACATCGTGACAGAGTTGGCCCAACATCCATCCCTCCAAAGACATGGTCCTCCAGGCGATACCCTGCATCCCTGTACGGCCCTAAGCCTTTCCCACTAGCACGAGCCCAAGAAAACAAAAGTGAATTCATCCACCTTGCCGGTTCGTTCACCCAGAAAAAGGGATGGCCAATTGCCAGAAAAAGGGATGGCCAATTGTCCAACAAAGCACTGTGAGCTACGCCGGTTTCCTGGTCCCATTTACCAGTATGCACTCGGTACACAACTCAAACTTGACCAATGCAACCGCACCCGAAGGTTCTCAAATTTTATTCACATTTAAGACCAAACATATTCCTCGACTTTTTTCTTCTTTGATTAAACACGAGTAGTCCCCATACTACTCGGATGCTACTGGATTCCTGTCCTTTAAGCATCGCATTCTATCAATGGCTCTACCAAAATACCCCATAGGAAAACCTACCAAGTCATGCAACTAGGTTTCCACGGAAATTTTCTCGAAACTTAATGCACAAGCAACCCTACACACATAGTGGTAAACAGAAAATTTATAAAACATAGGTGTGCACCGGGGCTTGCCTTGATCTGCAGAAAAGTCAGCGCACTCAAGCGAGAAGTTAGTTACTGCGGGTGCCTCCTCTGGATTCACGTTCTCCGTCTGAAACTCCGGGTCGGTTCCTATATGATGAAAATGGAATTTGTAAGGAAAATGGTGGTTCAAATGAAAACTTCTCATTTTCTTTCTATAAAATGAGTCTTAGTTGACATGTTCTCAAATTAATTATTTCACTTTGGTTAGGGTTAGATCGACACTTTTCTTCTGGTATTAATTATTTAATAACTACGACTATTAACCTAGGGTTAAAAATGAAACTTTTAATTATACCTCAAGATTATTTTTAATTGATGGTACTCTCTGAAATATGCATTTTGAGCATTGGTTGAGACCTAGATGAATTTTTTAGGTTTTATAAAACTTCATCAAACTCTCTGTTATTAAATCTTATAAAATCAGAAACCAGTAGTAAACCTTAGAGTAAAATTATGAAATTTTATGGGGTTACTCATGAGAACCAAAGATAAAACTTTGTTTTTGGGGTCTAATCTTTTTGATGACTTTTACAATGTATTTTAGAAGATGGTATTTTACTAGGCAGATTGGAGTATTGTTAAAGTGTTATATACAACTTTTTAGTCCTAAACTCTTCATAAAATTCCAAAAGGTGTGTATGATCATGATGCACTTGTAGATCAATATTAGCCCTAGCACTGTTCTAGAATTTAAACTAAAATTCAAAACAGACAAGAGTATACTAATTATTTTTGAAAATTTTTGGTCGTTTTCTAAAAATTGCTTTAACAGAAATTAGTTTATTGTTCAAGGATTCAAATAAAATTAGTTTTGGAATTTTTAGATTGTTTCATGATTTTCTACACACTTTACAACTTCTGGCTAGTTAAAGAAATGGGAAATCGATGAACAGTGGCGGCAGAAATAGGGGCATGGCAGAGGCGGCTCTCCGGTGGAATTCTCGCCTGGAGAAGAGGGTTGGGGCTAGAATCGAAGTGTCGTGGAGCATTCACCTCGACTCAAAGCACTGATTTGATGAGGATGAAGGTCACGGGGAAAAGGGGAACAGGGCCGGCGACGGTGAGGTCGAGGCGGCGTCAATGGTGGCCGAGGTGGTGGCGCGAGTCGTTCTTCGTCAACTGCGATGAACTGCGGCCAAAATCTTGTCAATTGGGTGCGCAAGTACTAGATCAAGTAGCCGGTGAAAGGAATTGGAAAACATCGTACCACGACGACGAATTTCAGAGAAAGGTGGCCACCGGTGAGGTTCTTGGCCGAAAAACAGGGCGGCGGCGTTCTCGGGAATTTAGGGCACGCCTGGGGCTCTTGGTGGTTGGAGAGTAGCAGGGGGTCGAGGGAAGCTTGCTTGGCACGGTGGTGGGGCTGGGGAAGGACAGGAGCTTGCCGGCACCATGGTGATGGCGGGTGGCGGCTATGGCGGCGGCTGAAAACAGAGCAAGGTTTGCGCGCGCGCGGAGGGGGGGGTGGGGGAAGAGCAGGGAAGGAGAAGAAGGAAGGAGGGGGCTCGGCTTTATGCTCAAGGGGAAGTGAGGAAGGGAGAGAGAGCAGTGGCGCACGGATTGGGGCACCGGCCGGCAGTAGGGCGTCGTGGGCGGCGGCCAATGCCGTGAAGACGACGTGCGGCAACAAGAAGTAATGGCGCCAAGAGAGAGAGGGAGGAGAGACGAAGGGGGAGGAAATCTCTTGTCATGATTTGATGCTACGGAGGGGTAATGGCGCGGCGCTGCTCGGCCGCAACCACGGCAAAGCCGTACCGGACGGCGCACTGTGGCGGAGGTGGAGTAATGTTCACGGTACAACTATTTTCAATCTCAAATTTTTAATTATTCCAACTCCCTTCACTTGAGTTAGTTGAAAACCCTAGCTCCTGAGTTCAAAAATTTTTGAAACTTTTTTTGTAAGCTAAGAGAATTATTTGGAACAACTTTTGTTATAGGAATACTCCCTGAATCAGCTCCTAAAAGCCTGTGAATTTTCAACTTGTTTCAAAATTGTCGGAATTTTAAAAGGGTTTACACTTTTTCCAAAAATTTTGATAAAATCTCTAAAATTCTATTTTAATGTATAGTTAATTTTTATATAAAAATATGGCTAGGGTTTTATGGAAATTTGGATAGCCATGAGTTAGGGTTTGGATTTAATTCCTGTTAACAGGATTTCGACACTGCCAGTTGGAATTTTTTTTTGAACTAGTTATAGTGTTCTGTGGTGTGTCAAAGTGTTCATAGTGGTTCTTTAGAGCTTTTCAAACATTATTTTTTTTACTTCTAGAGTTGATTTCGCTTTTAAGTGTGTAATTTTCGATTAGGGTTTTAGTGTGTCAGATTTAAACCCTGGTGACACCTGGGGTGTCACATAAACCTTCCACTTTCCTTCTTTAAGCTAAATTATCTCTTGTCACGAACTCAAGATTTATTTTGGGCCAAAAGCCATATACTTCAAATGATTTTAAAATCATGTTCCTGTTAATTAGATTCATATCTTAGGAGGAATCCTATACAATAATGTTCATGGACGTGTGGAACAGGATGGAGGCAGCATGATCAGGGCAAAAAGTCACCGTAGGAGGAGAGATCGATCAGTTTGAATGTGTCAAGGTCCTGCATCGACAATTGGTGGGCATAACACGTTCGTGGAGAAATCGCAGCCGATCAGATTGCGCACTTCTGCGGCAGCACAGGGGATTTTCTGGAACACACACTTGATCATGGAATACATCAATAGGAGATTAGGATTGAGAGCCTTGAACACTAAATTACCGATGTGTGCACAAGATCCATCAGAACATAGACCAACAGACACTAAGATTCAGATCTTGGAGGCCTCAAGGCTTCTCTGGGCATGGTTTTTGGATATGCTGTAGAAAACAACAAGGCGCCTCTTGATAAATTAAGAGACTTTTTTGCTAGAGGAATCATCGGGACCATCCATGCCAACCAGCGGCAGCAGGCTGAACACAAGGGCTGGGAGCAGCATCGGCAGCCTGGCAGCGTGTTAGAGTCGGGAGGCAGAAGGGCTCTCCTGCTTATAGGAGAGGTGGGAATGGTGAGCATAGACATGCAACCATGATTAAGGGTAAGTTATGGTCACTGTACCACAGAGAATTTCTCTGAGTCACTAAATGTGGAAGTCAGTTTTAGAAGATAGTCTAGAATCTCACTCTCTTCTCTCTTCACTTGTACATATACAGATAATACATACATGGGCTCTAGGCCCATGGGCACCCAATACTCCCCCTCAAGATGGGCGATAGATGTCTATTCATCCCCATCTTGTTACATGCTAACTCACACTCCTTCGACCCTAGGCCTTTAGTCAGACAATCTACCACTTGGTCTCTAGAATTTACATAATTCAACACTAAACTACCATTATCTATTTTCTCTTTGATAAAGAATCGATCGATCTCAATGTGTTTAGTTCTATCGTGTTGAACTGGATTATTGGCAATATTGGTAGCAGATTTGTTGTCACAATGTAGCTTTGAAGGTCCTCACCTCAACACATTCAACTCAGTAAAAGACCTCTTATCCATAAGATCTCACACAATCCTTGTGCCATAGCTCTATATTCAGCTTCCGCTATAGACCGAGACACAGTGATTGTTTCTTACTTCTCCATGACACCAAGTTTCCTCCAACAAACACGCCAGTAGCCTGATGTTGATCTTCTATCATCAAGACAGCTTGCCCAGTCTGCGTCATAGTAGCCTTCAACATTTAGGTGACCATTGCTTTTGAAAACAAAAGTCCTTTTCCTGGGCTACTCTTCAAATATCTTAGGATGCGATAAACCTCTTGTAAATGTTGACTCCTGGGATATCAGGCCTAGTATGACATAAATAGATAGTCTGCCAACTAGCCTTTGATAACTCTCTTTGTTCACCGGATCACCTGATTCAACACATAACTTATGATTTGAATCAATAGGTGTTGACACAGGCCGACACCCAAGCATGCCAGTCTCACTAAGTAAATCAAGGACATACTTCCTTGTGATAGAACTATACCTTTTGGAGATCGAGCAACCTCAATCCCAAGAAAGTACTTGAGCTGGCCAAGGTCCTTGACTTCGAATTCTTTCCTTAGATTCTCCTTTAAACACCTTATCTCCTGTTCATCATATACAGCTAGGATTGTAATTCGATGTCTTGAATGTTGGTAAAACACAGTATGATCCCCATTGCATTGTTTATAACCCATGCTGCATATTGCACGTCTGAATCTGTCAAACCATGCTCGTGGAGACTGCTTGAGGCCATACAAAGATTTTTTCAGTCTACACACTTTTCCAGCCGTATTAGATTCATAAAAGCCAGCTGGAATTTCCATATACACCTCTTCTTGTAGGTCACCTTGTAAGAAAGCATTCTTTACATCTAACTGATGCAAGCACCACCCAAAATTTGCAGCACAAGAGATTTGTGTTCTTACTGTATTCATCTTGGCCACCGGTACAAATGTCTCATCATAGTCGATTCCATATGTTTGACTATACCCTCTAGCAACTAATCTTGCTTTGTACCTTTCCACCTTTCCTTCTGGATTTTGTTTCACAGTGAAGACCCATTTGCAACTTACTGGCTTTTTATCTGCGGGGAGCTTTACAAGATCCCATGTTTTGTTTTTGTTGAGTACATCTAACTCCTCTAACATGGCCTTATACCATTTTTGATCTTTCTTTGCTTCTTTCCAATCCCTTGGGATTTCCACAGATTGTAGCGAAGCAACAAATCCTCTATATGTAGGAGATAAAGATGCATATGAAACATAGTTAGCAATATCATGCTCATACCCATATCTTGCGGGAGGCACTCCTTTATTGCCTCGTGTACTTGTCCGTACTATGATAGGACTTGATGAAGGTTCTTCAACTTCAATATCAGACGAAGAAGAGGCATCCGCAACTTCTATGCTATTGTTGGGTATTACCGTAAAGGGAGATGGTGAAGCCTCCTTTGCATCTTGTATCTGAGATCTGAATTTCCTTCTTGTATATACTTTCAAATTATATTTTTCTGTGCCCGAATCATTCACCTGAGAGGATGTTGAACCAATCACCACCTCTGCTTCCTTTGGTTTTGGATCCAAACCATAATCACCGATTACAGCTTCCATCTTTCTGGACTATTGCTCTCTTCCACCATCACCATTCTCCCCCTCTCTGCTAGCTTGATTTTGGCTAGTAGAGTCATGCTCAAACATAAAACCAAGATCTGTCGTCTCACCATAGAATGGCACTGACTCCCTGAATGTGACATCCATGCTTACGAACAACCGGCGTTCATTGGGACTCCAACACTTCTACCCTTTTTGTCCTGAAGAATATCCCACAAAGATACACTTCAGAGCACGTGAATCAAGTTTTCCAACTGAGGGCCTATGGTCCCTTACAAAGCATACACACCCAAAAAACACTTTTGGTGGAACCACAAACTTATTTTCACCAAGTAACATCTCACATGGAGTTTTCATCCCAAGTATCCTTGATGGAGTGCGATTTATAAGTTATAGAGCAGTCAAAACAGCTTCGCTCCAGAGAAACTTAGGCACATTCATAGTAAACATTAGAGAGCGTGCAACTTCTAAAATATGACGATTTTTTCTTTCAGCCACGCCATTTTGCGGAGGCGTATCCGGGCATGAGGTTTGATGCAATATACCAATAGTCGATAGAAATGCATTGAATTCCTTGTTCACATATTCAGTCCCATTGTCTGTTCTTAATATCCGTACCTGAGTATTGAATTGAGTCCTCACAAGAGCACAAAAATCTTTAAAGCATTTTAACACCTCATCTTTGTGCTTCATGAGATATACCCAAGTCATCCGGGAGAAACAATCAATAAAAGTAACAAAGTACTTCATTCCACTAATAGAAACCACAGGACATGTCCAAACATCTGAATGAACAAGCATAAATGGGGAAACACTTCTGATACCCCTACTCACATAGGATGTCCTAGTGTGTTTTGCAAACTCGCACGCATCACAAAACAACTTGTTCTTATCCACCCCACACATTACCACAGGAAAGACTTTGGAAATTTTATCAAAAGAAAGATGACCCATTCTACAATGTAGAAGCATCACTGCAGATTCCTTCTCTCCAACTGTAGCTGCTAATATGGTGCACAAAGCTTCATTTTCTATTTCGTGGTTCATGTACCACAGACCACTACGCCTGGTTGCACTCCCAAGCTGCTTCCCTGTTCGTCTTTCCTGGATTATACAACTTTTTGGGTCAATAATAATACGACAATCCAATTGGTCAATTAAAGCACTCAATGATATAAGATTAACTGGAAAAGCCGGCACATGTAAAACTGATAGTAATTTAATAGTTGGAGTGCATTGAACTGTCCAAAACCTCTCACAGGTTGTGATGTACCATCTGCAGTTTGTATAGTTTTTATGTGTTGGGGATATTGTATGTATGATGTAAACTCACTTGAAGTGCCCGTGACATG
>LFJQ01000588.1:0-20671 GCA_001182835.1 Oropetium thomaeum
AAATTTGCATAGTTATTAATATATATATATTATCCAAGTGACAAACTCCTATACTAGAAACATACGTGCACTATAGTTACAATTATAATCCTATTAGTCAATAATCTGGGATGGTTCATCAATGATTTACTTAATTATTTTTAGTTAAGTATATATATATATATATATATATATATATATATATATATATATACATTTCGAACGATACTTAGCTGAATTAGTACCCTTCTTCCATTGGTCATATGAGAGTGGAGTGTTTTTTCATCCAAATATCCAATAGGATATTGTATACATAGAGTTTTGTTATGTTGCTTGTAAGGTAGCCCTCGCTACCTTCTCTTTTGAACTAATCTTAATCGTTTAGTATATATAGAGTTTTGGATCCATCAATTTTGATATCGATCCACAACTTATAATACCTTTTAATAAGTACCTCTATATTTTTTTTATCATTAGATCTGAGGAAATAAATAATTGTTGTTAATTTTAAAGGACCATCAAACCTCGTGTGTGTATATATATATATATTAAAAATGCATCCAGAAATATTTACACTTGTCACATGAGAGTGCAGTGTGACGTGCTGGAGTAGATCAGCATAGGATAATTGAGATTGTTTTTTTCTACTAGGGTTAACTAATTTAATAAAATACAGTGGTCTTACACATTGTCACGTTTTGACTTATAGTATCATTGTAGTAGTACTACTACTACTATATTGTTAATAACACACCCTTGGCCAGCTGGGACCATTTTGTTTTTGTTGGCCATATGCTTGCCTGTGAGTATACTGTACAGTAGTAGTAGTTCCAAACCTATATTACTGGCGCCCTCGACATAACAACACATGGCATGTAAAGGTGCTGTATTAGCGGCCATGCATGTTGCTGTGGGGCGGGGTTAAATACAGAGCTTTAGGTCCATGTGAGCAAGAGATTTGATGCATGGCTGATCAGAAAAAGTGAACCCTTTCTTCTCTTGAAAATAATATTATGCAATACTACCTTATCTAGGTGTGCAAGGTAATGGGCATTTGTATTGTTAATACCTGCAGACTGTTATTGTTAGTCGGCTACACATGGCGATAAAAATGGATGATACTGCATGCTGCATACAAATCAGTGAAGCCTTCTGGGAGTATAGAGTATGAAAAGGCTGGGTAGCTCTTCTTTCTTGAATAATGGGGGTGGAAAGCGTGTGTGCGCAAGCTCAAGAGCAAAAAGGTTTTGTTTGCGCTGCATCATTTGTCTGTATAGAAGCGAGATCGGGAGTCGTGTGTTAGTATCAAAAATGGAAGAAAGGTTCAGGTTTCATCGATCTATAGCCAAGCTAGAGGTTGGGCTTGGCTTTGTTGGTCACTCCTTTTTACTACAGAACTGTTTGGTGCATCTGCATGCATGCAGAGAGCGTCCGCCTGCACATCATTGCAGACGCGGAAACTACTCCTGCATCTCGTCCATAGAGAGTACCTGCGCACAGCACAAGCAAGTCTTCCTCTCCCTCTTTTCGTGTTGGGCAGGCCGCGGTCATGATAAATGTTTTTTGCATCACTTCCTTGTCTCTTGTTTATCGGGAATCTCCATGATTATTTCATGACAGCTTTGGTAGTAGTAGTACGGTGCGGTATACCACAGAAGAATTATTGTCTCCGCCATCATTCAGGTCCGCGGAGTAAGAATTTTGCCTCTTTGACAAATATAGAGAGCTGAGCGTATTATTTGCTGCGAATAATACTGTACTCTTATTTCCGGGAAGCAAAGCTCTGTGATTGTGATGCAAAGCTTTGTTGCTGCTGACCTTTCTCTTATTGGAGCAGGAGTGAGTGAGTCGCTATGCGTGGTTTGGCGGTGCCGGCAGAGTTCCCGGCCGGCCGGGACGGTCACTGTTCACATGTGAGCAGTATGAATGAATGATCCTACTCGCTCGATCCTACAGTAGGTGTACTATTGGATGTCTGAAGTAAAAAAAACCAAATCAGAGAATAAGGAAAGAAAGAAATCATGCCATGCTAGTAGTAGCTGCTGCCAAGCCTGCTGCTGCTGCTGGTAGACTAGCAGGCTTGCAAGTTTGGAATTGCGCTAGCATAGACAAGTGCTGCGTCCCTTTCCACATCAAATATTCGGCGCATCAAAGTCCGGGGCGTGCCTCCAAGGGCTACGCGACAAATGCATCTTCACGTGTCCCTTTCCCAGTCAGTGTGCGTAAGAGAGAGAGAGAGAGAGATCCATCCGTTCTTTCTTCAGTGTGACTGTGAATTAAAGAAAAGCTTTCAAAATTTTGAAAGCAGGACAGGAGCCAGCCAGCTATAGTGCTAGTGAGTAGTAGTGCAGACTGCAGAGACGCAGCCTTGCTTTGTGGCCTCCCTCCCTCTCCCCTCTCGTGTCGTCCACGGGGCCAATCCATCGTCATTATTCACCAGGGTGTGTGGTTTCTCGACTCTCGTGTTGCAGCAGAGGACGCTCCAGGACTCTCTCGATCGCGTGGTTCGTTCCAGCCAAGCCAGGTCATGAGCTCGGCGACGCGCGCACGTACGTACAAGCGCGTACCGTTACATGCATGTGTACACAGATGTGTGTATTTTCTTTTCTTTTCTACTTTCCAGTCTTGTTTGCGTTTGCCATATGAGGGACTGAGAGGAAGAGAGTTTGCACAAGCACAGGACGGCGCGATGCGTTTCCATGCACATGCACACATCTCTTTCTCGCCCCACGCTATAGATGCCCGAGCTGCAAGAAAGAAACGACTCGTGGTGATTAGGTCAATTATGCAAGCCAAACAGGGACGTGCGCGTGGGAGGAAAAAGAAAAAGACTTACGAGAATATTTCTCGGTTATAATTTTAAAACAAATATTAATGTATAGAATATTTGTTTGTATGGTTACAACAAAAAACTGATACGTTTAGTGTTTTAGCTGGTTCGTTCAAGACCGAACATTCTGTTATTTAAAGAAGTGTCAAAATTTTCTTTTTTTAGAAAGTAAAATTATTTAAAATAAAACATTAAATATTCTAACTTTAATTTTACATTGTTTAAAAAGCACAAATAAAATATATACACGTTAATATTCTATTGTTTTTCGACCAGCAAGTCTCAAAAGAAAAATCTCAAAAGAAAAAGCCTAATCCTTTGTTGTAGCCGTTGACGTGGGAGATGGAGCCCCATCCCATACATCTTTGTTTCTCTTGGATGCTTCGGCCTTTCGGGGCTCAAAAGTCGTGCATCGTGTCTCTCTCGATCTCGATTAGCAACGTTGACTGCGGTTGGATAGCGGCATAGCGCTAGACACAGTACTTTTGGCTGGAGCGCAATGCAATGCAATGCAAAATTTTAACAGTGGTCTCGAGAGGATTAATACATGCCTCGCTAGTCCAACTCCTAGAGTTGGAACATTCAACCTTCTGATAATACTACACCGTGCGCGTTCCATCTTGGAGTGGGACTGGCAGAATCCGCCGTGCTTCGTTTATTCTTTTGCTATTGCTACTATTACCTCTGTCTATCTTTGAATTATTACACCGTTATACTTTGACATTGATCTTGATATATTTACAATTTTCTGTATTAGTGGAGGTATTTAAAATATCATTTGTTGTTTTACACATTTAAGCTACTTTTCAATAAGAAGAATGTTTAAATATAATATTAAAAATCAACGGTGTCTTTAAATATGAAGGGAGCATCTAGAAAGAAGATAGACCCATATGTGGTGGAAGTACTAACCAGTGACAAACATCTTCACGATTAATCACTAGAATGTCCTCATCATATTTCTGATCTTCATATAATAGTTGGACTTAGCTTGACACGTCAAAAATAGTTTAGAGCCCAGATGATCACTTTAAGAGTTTATGGACCTAAGTGATATAACGCTAATAGTTTAGGGATCTCCAGTGCACTTTACTCAAAAATTAAATTCCATATCAAGATAGAGATGCCAAGAAAGTAAAATGAAAAAAAAAAAATTATCCGTGCGGACTTCAGATTGTTGAAAATTAGCAACCGTCAGTATTGGGCCGGACTGGCAGCTCACGTGGGTGCCGGTTGGGCCTCCCGTTTTCCATCCTGGCGATGATGGAACAGGCCGGCAGAATGATTATGGGCGCGGGTCGGGCCATTGAACTAACCCGCTTAGTGCAAAAGCTTGGCTCCATTTCGTTTTTCTTTTTTTATTTTTTGGGCAAACGGGCAAAAGTTTTGCTGGCAGCAGCACGTACGTTGTCCTCCCTCTCTAATAGCGACACTCGAGGATCGATCGGCAGGTCATATGAATCGCTGCAGAGACTCTTTTTTATCGAGGATTTCGTTTTTTCATATAAAAAATGCCAATCAGTGAACGATGTTGGAGTTTACTAATTGCCGGGCCTTGAGTGCCGTCCTTTTCTGCCTTTTGCCAACTCTCCGCTTGCACTTGCCCCATCCCATTCGTCCAAACCAGCTCGCACTAAGCACTCTGTTACTACTACCATTCATCCTGCCACGACCTCAAGTGCCCTTGTCTTTTCAGGGCCATGATTTGGAAAAATCAGAGTCCAGCAGTGATCTGCTTTCAAACGAAAAATCCACATCGCGATCGGCATTGTGATGCAGTGAAAGCTCTTTTGCACTGCACCTAAAACGCAAAACATCTTGTCTCAGGTCAAAACCAAGAAGTTGTCAGCCTCGTTTCAGCAGCTGTTAGTGTAAGGGGTCCAAATCCACACAAGTTCACAGAAATGTATTTCTGAATCTGTACATGAATAATTCTACCAACAATAACTGAACAAACAAAATATTGGCTTAAAACAACTAACTAAACAAAAGCACTAAAAACCCACAAAGCTATGAGAGGATCAGTAGTATCACTGTCGAAGTGTGCCCATAACATATATGGAGCAAGTAACCGAACGATCCAAAGGCTGATCCCACTGAGCGCAGTTTATCCAATCTTCAGTTGTATCACGTCTCAGGCTCATCCAGTCACATCTCTAATATCACAACATGCGTCCTCTGCTACTCTGACATATTTTACAAACCTTGGCCTGATAGTTTACTTCTCAAACAAGAAGTTAAAAAGACACCATCATTTACCACTATACTGTGAACGCGTCTCGTAATCTGGTGAGAAACCATGCTCACTCATGCTCCCCCTTGACAGGCTTCTCAACCTCTGCCAGAACTTCCTGTTCTTGCCCGTCATCAGCGGGCCTGAGCTGGATTGCTTGCGGAACGAACCTGTCTCAGCAGCTGGAGTGAAAATAGGCGTCGAGCCAAATATCTCAGATAATAGAACCCTTTCTGCTTCCATGCCAGTTGCATCATAAACTGCAGTACTAGTTTGCACTGGAAACTCCTGGCTGAATCTTGCCGATCCGAGACCATCATCACCCTCACTGCAGACAAGTTTCAAGGCCTGAACAACCTCGCCCATACTGGGACGGTGTGCGACCTCAGGTTGCACACACATTTGTGCAATGGCGGCTGCTTTTGCTACACTGTCCAGTGGTACATTAGGGCCAAGAAGCGGATCGACAGCTTGACGTAGGCTCACCACATTTGTTAGAAGCGGGCGAGCCCATGCAAACAAGGTTTTCTTGCCCTGCAGGCTGAGACATGTCCACTGGCTTCCTACCAGTGAGGAGCTCAAGCAATACAACTCCATAACTGTAATACGTCACTCTTCACAAGAAGATGCCCGTCATGGCATACTCCGGAGCAAACATAGCTGAGGGGAAAAAACGAAGAGAGCAAGAAATCAACATTTCGGTCTATATAAAACAAGTTATCAAAACAAAGGAGAATATTTCCTACCCGAATGTCCCCATGACACGAGTGGAGATGTGTTGGTTCCCCTCCCCCCTTGCAGTCCTGGCTAGTCCGAAGTCTGATACTTTCGGTGTGAAATCATGCTCCAGAAGAATGTTGCTTGACTTGAAATCACGATGAATCACAACAAGGGCTCGAATCTTCATGTAGATATGCAAGTGCTCGTGCTGCCCCAGGGCTATTTTCATACGGGCGTTCCAATCAAGTGGGGCTGTCTCACGGTCCGCTCCTAAGATGGGCGTACAAGAAACACAGAAAAGAATTACATTTAGTCAAATCAGAAACTTCTACGTGTTGATGGATCACGGACTTGAATGTGAAATACTTACCATGCAAATGGGATTCAACACTGCCATTTGGAATAAGCTCATATACAAGACACCTTGCATTCTCCTCCACGCAGATACCTAACAACTTGACCAAATTCCGGTGATGCAAACGTCCTAGCATCTCAACCTCAGCCAAGAACTCTCGCTCACCCTGGCCATCATATCTCTTCAGAACCTTTACTGCAACCTTCGTTCCATCATCAAGTGTGCCCTGGTAGACACATCCAAAGCCACTTCTCCTAGTACCTTTGAATCATTAAAACCATCTGTGGCCTTTTCAATCTCAACAAATTTGAATGCTTTTGCCTGTCCTGTATATGTTGCGATGCTTGAACCCAGTGAATCGATGGACCTGAAGGGGAACTAGATCGACCAGGTAAATGTGTTTGACCTGTTCCTGTAATCATTAGAGATGTTTCAGAAGGAAATAATACAGGCTAAAAATATTGCGAAAATTGAATAAGCTAACTAATTTTATCAGTAGGGCCCGACAAATAATATTTATGTATGGACTGGAGAAGAATAATTGTTACTCTACCATGAATCAAGCAGCCAATGCAAATTACACCACAGTGAGTTGCAACCAAGGTTTCAAAAACCGTTCAAACCGCGACGTGTGAAAACCGAGCTGTTTACAGCAAAAATCGAGCGAAAAACCGTTTTTGCTACAGTACACAGTTACGGTTTTTAGAGAAAACCATTCGGTTTTAAAAAACCGAGCCGAAGCGGTTGGAGCGAAAACCGAGCGGTTTTCAAAACCTTGTTTGCAACTATAAAAAGGAATTAGGAGCCTAATCAGTAGTTAATCTTACCAGATGACCTGGAAAATTTCGGAAGTACACTCTGTGTAAATCCTTGAGACATTTCACTGGAACCCCTGAATCCAAGTATCAGCAGCCATGCAACTAGAGAGCAAATAATCAAAGCTACAGCAGTAGACAGGACAGCGATAGCAACTATGCTGCCATTCACTTTTTGGGGGGCCTCCCTACATCGACCCCAAGAGGCTTCATTGCCCTGGCATTTCTGTTCTTATCAGTGCCCCATCGGCAACACTTTCCGGTGCTGAAGGCGGTGAAGGAGGTAGCCCTGCAAAAAATTCATTCTTGGTAAAAAACTAGTGACACAGAGTTTCATCATCTTCAGTAACGATATAGTGCACAATAAGAATAACTTAACCGAATTGTTCACTATATGTATTATGCAATCAAGTGATAATAATAGATGGGGCAATTGCAAATTTTTGACCTCTTTTGTACTCATTTCTGATTTTGGACCTCTTTTTGAAACTTTGCTAAATCAGACCTGTTTCACCCATGTGGTCACAACAATGGACCTATTTTGATGGAAAAATTGTAATTTTTGCAACAAAATAGGTCTACTTTTGCAACAACTTCGGTGAATACATGTCCTTTTTTTGCAGAGTTGAAAAAAAAAAGAGTCCATTTGCAGAATTGAGGTCTAAATACAGGAGTTAGGTATAGTAGCTGGACTACAAACCTGGATATACAACATAGAGAATCTCATAGTCCCCAAAGACAGATGGTTTTAAAGGAAGTTTTTTGCTCCACAAGCTTTCAAATGCTGAAAATGCTGTAGCATTGTCGAACTTCACTTGCATTGGTACTAGATCAGCCAGAACCACTGTCTTGCCAGGTTCATCATTGGCCACATTTGCACCCATTACACGGACCTGCCTCTGTGCCATATTTACCCCAGAAGATACCTCCTCAGCAAAATCAGAGACCAATGGAAAAAATGAATAAAGGTCAACACTTAGACGAATTGCGACTTTGATCGGTAGAACGCAAGCACATGGGGCCCCCGAAGGTGGATCTGTTAAAGGCTCTGAGCATGATAATGATTTGCAATCTGTGTTTCACAAGTCATCAGGTAAGAAAATTAATATCATATACCAAGTAGACAATATTACCAATATGTATGTTTTGAAATGATAAACATTAGAGAACAGGGAACAAAAATCTGTACCTAAATTAGGTGGTGGCGGAGGTAGTGCCAGATAGGATAGCTGATGGTGCTTTTGGCTCTTGTTTGGGAGGGATTGGTGGAATAGTAGGAGAAGTGTGTGCCCTGAAAAAGCCAGCAGGTTCGAAAATTTGAATTGGCCCATAAAGGAATAACAACTAAGGCAAGAAATAAGGGACTGAAAGTACTTTTGTGTCCAATAACTTGACCCCTTGATGGCACTGGAGAAGGTGATGGGACATGTACAGGAAAGCTTGGATGACCTGGAGAGGAAAAATGCATGACAGTTATAAGGGTAACTATTTTTAGATCGATGGTCGATTTGGACAACATAGGCAGAGTGGAAATATTTTGTCAAACCTTTAGGATGAGATGGTGGGTAAGATGGGGCAAACGATGGAATTGCTCCATTCTTGGAGTTTTTCGATTTTCCTCCCCGAATATGAGACCTACTAGTAGGGGCTGACTTAGGAGGTACACTCGGTTGTGAGGGTTGGGCATGTGGAACTGAAGAAGCATTCTTTGGGGTTGAAGGCATGTTTGTGTTCTGGGGCAAAGGACTTATTGCAGGTGCAGATCCTGAAACAAGGAATTTAATTATAAAGCCATAGTGCTGTACACAAGCTGATGTAGACTTTATCTTTAAATTGGAATTACCTGTAATGGTGATTTATGTATTGGGGTACTTTGACCACTAGATTTCTTTGGAGGAGCTGCATGATGGTTCTTCAGATTCGTAGGAGGGGAAGTAATTGCTGGGGGCACAGTGTTTCCTAAAAATTAACATAAAGTCAAATATGTTAGGGACAAAAACCACACACAATCAGATAGATCAAACCGGATAATTTTATCCTCACCATCCATATGCCCACTACTTGGAGGCACTGCCTTCTGTCGTGGTGCTTGTGCAGAAACAGGTGATGCGGTCGGAGGTTTCCATATGGAACTGCTTTTCAGAGATGGTAAAACTTGTAAGAACCATGGTGCCTGAGCAGTTTGATCTACTTTCAGGACAAATATTTACCTGAGGTGGAAGGAGGAATGGCAGGAAATTTCCTGTAGGTGGGTATGGCGGAACATCATTCCTCGAAGGGGAACTGCTGGCAGCAGATACGGAGGAACTACAGATATTCAAAGAAGTGAGCCTTTCTGCAGTAAAAAAATAATATATTCATGAAAATTAAGGGATTAATCATGAGACGTTAGTCAGAACATATACCTGATCCAACCGGTCTACTTGGTTGATGCTCACTGATGGAGGTGGCACTGGCACAACTGGTGGATTAGGCTTGAAGGCATCTGATGGAGCAGGAGCCTGAACAGAAGGTACTAATGGAGGTGTCCTAGGAAGTATTGGAGCTGGATTAACCGGTGCAGTTGGTTGATTGTTCACTACAGATGGAGGAGGCACGGCTGGTCGATTAGGCTTGAGGGCAGCAGATGGAGCAGGAGCCTGAACAGAAGGTAGCAATGCAGGTGTCCCAGGAAGTGTTGGAGTTGGATTTCGACTGCAGCCTCTGGTGGAGCTACTGGCGGGGGAGTTTTGTCAGTGGGATCAGGAGGTGCAACCGCAGTTGGTGGAGGTCCAACGTTTTCTACAAACAAAAGGTTAGCAATGTACTAATTAGGACTAGAACATCATATTAAATAGCTGGAAAAATCACACAATTAGAACATGATGAGGAACCTTTAGGGGGAGTTACAGGAATTGGAGCATTTTGCGTCTCGGTGGGAACAGGAGGGCTAACAGTAACAGCTCCCTGATCCGGGGCGGGACTTACAGGCGGAGCAGGCGGTGCTGAAACAAAGCAATGTGGAGTACATTCAAATGTTGATTATGTTTTTAGGAAATAAAAACATTATGTCACACAGCATTAGAAATTCAGAGCTACCTGTTGGAAGGATTACTGGACTAGAGCAATCACAGGTTCTGGAGGACTAGAAGCTTGTCCTTGATCTGCAGGAGATTCACTTGCAGCTGGAGCAGGAGCCAGAGTAGTACCTACAGCAAAGTAAAAAAAAAAAAAAAAAAAAAAAAAAAAAAAAAAAAAAAAAAAACCAAAGGTTCAAGGCAAGGACTACATTCATGTACACTAGTACTATGCAGTCGCTACTCACTAAGGTCACGGTATAAAACAATCACAATCAGGTTACAAATTGCGTACGAAGCATCAGTATTTTTTTTCTTTATGAAAATAACATATATATTAAAGAGTAATAAGTGCAATAATGATCCAAAGCATGCGACACGAAATTATCCAAGGGAAGTGCGATATGTGGTCATCCTAAGCATTTTTTTTTTGTTAGAAACCAAGCACAGCCAGAGAGGAATTGAAATGCCAAGCCGCCGACATGGCGACATTGTACTATTCATCGTTATTGGAATTCAGAAACTGAAATCAAAATTTTTCTAACAAAATTCAGAGCATCTCCCAGCAATTGGCTCATTTCGAAGCAAATTCAGATAAATAACACGCGCATTGCAGAGAAAGAAAAATAATTAATCCCACAATTTGCCCTGACAAAGTGGCATAACATCTTCCTACACAAACGAGGCCTGGAAACGGGAGGGACGAACTGAAGGGTTCAACAATGCACGGAACTCCCCTCACCTTCACCTCTGGATCCAAGAACGAAGCAAGAAGAACCAGCAGGAGAGCAAGAGGCCGCATCTCGCCCCTCCGACGCGCGGACAGCAGGGGAAATCCCCAAAAGCCCAGCTAGCAGTCGTCAATTGCCGCCGCAGATCACAAACTTGCCTCCCGAGGCGCGGCGCCGCTCCTCCTCCCACAGCCGCCGGAAAACGTCGGACCTTGACTGCCATTTTGGCACCACACCGTGGACGAGGCCGAACCCATGTGGCGGGGCGGAGGAGACGGCAGAGGGTGGAGGTGAGCAGGGAAGAGGAAGGGGAAGGTGTGCCCGGGAGATCAAGACACCACCACCACCGTCAGTACAAGTAGCAGTAGCAGTAGTTACTGAGGAAAAGGTGAGGTAGTATTAGCTTGGAATAAATTAGTAGTAGTATACCCTAATAAACTAAAAGTAATATACCACTAATGAAGAAAGCTTTGATTGAAGAAACAAGAAGCCGATCCAGGGGGTGCGCAGGAAATAACAAGTAGACCAAACTAAACATTCCTTGCTTCAGCACTGCGCCCTGCTCTCACCCTCCACGGTCTAGTGCACATGGTCGATCATCAATGCCTAATCGAGGTCACGGATAAAAAGGACGAACGAGAGGGAGAATCTTGGTTGGTTTTATAGCTGCCTTGTTAATTTAGTACTACTACGCTGCAGTACTGCCATCGTTCGAAAAAAGTTATGCTGTACTGCATAGAAAGTTGCAATCTTT
Source organism: Oropetium thomaeum (assembly GCA_001182835.1). Lineage (NCBI taxonomy): Eukaryota > Viridiplantae > Streptophyta > Magnoliopsida > Poales > Poaceae > Oropetium > Oropetium thomaeum. Next base: position 11,474 of record LFJQ01000588.1, read on the forward strand.
GGGTATAATAATGAACTAATCCTTGGGTTTATTATGCCGTCATCCTCCCTCTGTCTGTCCCTGTCGCTGTAGATTCGTGGCCCGCGGGTGTGGGGTTTCCCTCGTGCTGCACCGCACCGCAGGCTGCTTCGGGCGGTGGGGTCAGGTGAGTGAACGCTGCTGTCTGGTCCGGCGTGGCCAGCCTGGTCGTGGTCACTGCTGCGTGCGGCCCGCTTTTACTGTGCGTGCTCTGCTCTGCTTTCCGGGGTTGGACGGGCGTGTCCCGGACTTTGGCTCCGGCACGACGGCGTTTCCTTCGCGCCACGGCAGAGAGCGCGATCCGCCGTGTCGGTTGTTCACGAGCGCGCAGCGCGCGCGACGCGACGCAGGCATGTTTCATTTCATCAACTCTCTGTCCGGTGCGCGCCGCGGCGTGGCGTAGTGCGTAAATGCGGAGGAGAGCAGCGCGCGGGGGGACCACGGGCGTCATCATGGGATTCCGCGCCGCCGCCGTCGCGCGCGCGAGCCGGTGAACACACGTTCTGCGCCGCGCGCCTGGGCCACGAGATTTGCCTGCTGGCTGGGAAGGATTACCATACCAGCGGAGCGCGGATGGACGCGTTTGGTATGGAGGGCGGGCGTTGTGGCGTCTCGTTCGCCCGTGACGTGACGAGGACTGCTATAAGTTGTGCAAGCTTGCAGCGCGGGCAGCCAGACATTGGTCGGGTTGGGGTCTGGGCCTCTGGGGACGCCACAGCAGCAAGCTACTCCCATGGCGGCCCGGGACTGCCTGTCGCCTTGTACGCCGTACACGTACGCAGTCGTCGTAGGTGATCCTGGCGACCATCATGGGTATGGGTATGATTGCCTGCGGTTGATGACAAGATCAATTTGGCTAATCCGATTCTCTGGTGTCACCTGCTGTCTTCATTGCTTGATGATGACAAGGATTGCCCCCGGAATTTGGGGGGAAAACTAACGTCAGAGCTATTATGTGTTCCAGCTCGGTCGTGATTTCAGTTGAACACGGGAAAACTGAATAATTTTACGACCAGTCTGTTTCATCATGACCAGAGAACGCAAGCGATCGAGACAACGATTAGGCAACTGTCAAGCCCAAGAACGGACGCTTGCTTGCATTGGGTTCAGAAAGTAAGCGGCGTTCATAGCGATAGTTCGCTTGCAGCCAGCAGCCAGTTAGCTCGGTGCGTGGTTATGAGATAAACAAATCAGTGCCGCCGTCACAGCCGCGCGCTCGTGATCGCGGAACAGACCGGCGCCACGGACGCACCTGCGCCTACCCGTGGTCGGCTAGAGCAAACTCCAAAAACCAGATTACAAAACTGTGTTGGAGACCGACAGATACTGCAGGCACCCGTGGGAGACAGCCTGTCTCTTGTATTAGTTTAGTACTACACTGCTGAACAACATAGTACTGTACTCCAGTATCTATCTACTAGTACTCCTACTACATACCACAGTACGTGCGGTACATGCTTGTCATCCACTTCTCATGTGGCAAAACTCTGAAGCAAGCGAACATGCCGATTGGCAAGGTACGGGCGTCGCTTTCTCGCTCTTGCGTGCAACTCGATTCAGCAGCAAGCAAAACAATGTTTCTTCTGACGGTCAGTTCCAGATGCCATTGATGCTGACCCCCTGCATTTCATTTCCTTTACACGTACCGTACATAGTATGCTAGCTGTGTGGTGCTCACGGTCACGGAAGAACAGAGCTACTACAAGAACAAAGGCGCGGCGATTGTGTGTATCAACCACAGCCAGCCAGCCATTGATCGAATAATCAACAGTTTTCCTTAGTAGTACAGTGCAAGGGTCACGTAGCATCGTAACATCAGTCTGCACGTCCCTCTGTGTATATATGATGATGGCCGTAGGTGTCGATCGAGAGGTTGCGTGATATGCAATGTTACCTGCTCCTTCCTTTGATTGCTTGCCAAGTTGCCATGCGTCCACGTGCTCGGTCAAATCATCGATCCCTACTTATGTTGACACGCAAAGCTTTTTAGCTTTCAGAACTTTATTCCAGACCGAGCAGATATATTTTATTTTCTGAGTAAATTTTAGAAAACCACAACTGGTTTTCTGATACAATGTGTCGGGCTAGATACATAGTTAATATTTTTTTATAATATTGATAAAAAAAATTTTGTAGTAGTGTTCTGATGCAGAATGACACAAATACTTTTAGTTCTATGAAATTTAAAATTAGAAGGAAAAATGGGAGTCAACTCATTAAAGAGAGATTCGGAAGTTTAATTGGAGGGGACACGGTTCCACATTCTTTATCCTGTCCTAAGTGGGGGTTTTATAAATTCAGGAGCACATGATTGAGTCAAGTTGAGAATGGCCCCAACTCTTTTGTCGTTCACCAGTACTAGTAGTAGACCGGTCCAGTCAGGCACTGAAAACAAGCAGCGCCACCAACTTTTTTTCTCGCCTAGCCTGATCATGTTGTTGCCGATGCCTTGTTGGTCCAGCTGATCGCTCGATGGCCATCAAAATCATCCGGCCTGTCCGTCGAAAGCCAGTACGTGCTGTGCAAAGAGCACGGGAAGCCTTGGCGGCACTGCACAAGGACGTTCTACCCGTTGAATAATCCTCCCAAATATGTACTAGTCGGCAAGAAAACCCAAAGAGGGGGGTTACTTGCCCTCCAAAGCACTGAGATAATATGCTTGGCTACGGCTAGTATGCAGCAAAAATCGTCTCCCATTCAGCTTCTCTTTTTGCAAGGCCTTGGCTCCTGCACATCGGTTTATATTCACATTCTTTAGGAGCAGAGAAGCTCATAGAGCTGAACGGTTGATGGTTCCACACTTCAACGATGAACTAGTAACACATGAATTTTGGAAATTTTTTTTGTAGGATTTTTACACTGAACGATACTATCAGTATACTCCAATAAAAATACTACTGGTAGTGTTATGAAGGATATTTTTATTAATGATACATTGCACTAAATAACAACGCATTGTGTTTTTTCTTTTACTTTTTTCTTTCACAGTGCCACCCCTCACGCCACTGTTATCAATGCGCGCCACTGCCTATGCAAGTCGCGCCATCAGTCGCCTTTCCATATCGCTGACATTTTGTTTTCTTTTCAGTAAGATAGCTCAGTGCACGTAGCTCCAGCTTATATAGAGTCTGAAGAAAGGTTGGACCATAATGGGTCTTTTGTATGCAGCCCTTTTCTACACTTTGGATCCAACTATTTTATGGTTTTTTTTCAATAATACAACACTATTATGAATAGTACCTAAAAATGTTAATAGTATTTAAAGTGGGAGGACAAATAATCTAAAGGGGAAATTGCATGGTTGACCCTATTTTACATTTCAATTATGATTTTCTCCTATTTTTTCAACTTTGCATGGTTGCCCTGTTTTTTTAACCGAATGATCTGTGTACCCTTATTTGTTGCATGGTTGCCCCTATTTGACAACAAATAGGAGCAAATGGATCGTTCGATTAAGAAACATGGGCAACCATGCAAAGTTGAAAAAGCAAGGAGAAAGTCATAATTAAATGTAAAACATGGGCAACCATGCAAATCATCCCAATTTAAATGGTTGCATTTGTGGGTACAACTGTACATAGTAAAAGAGCTCGCGTAATCTATTGGGCATAATACAAAAGACCACCCAACAAAGCAATTTGGTCGGGTTGGACAAGTGACATGCAAGATGATGTGTTGATTCAGTGATCGATAAACTGACTGTCATGTCATTCTCGAAGAGAGATGACCCTCAACTGACGAAACCATTTTGTATAAGTAATAGAATTACTTATGTATGTTCTAAGCCTGAAATTAAAAGTGAGCTTGATCATTGTTTTGGTGCCATTCTGATTATTTTTTCTAGAGTTTTAGAAAAACTTTCCATTTTGTTGTTATTACTCAGCATATAAAACAGTTACAACTTATATACCAAGAGTTTATTTCATTTCGACATCAAGCTCATAAAAAGCAGAATAAACAACACGCTTACTATTCAAGATAAATAATACATGTAAAGGAATATAAGTAACATGAATATAAGAAGTTTTAATTTAGAGCCGATTGCTTCGAACTAGATGTCTTCTCGTGCATCTCTGTTAGAAATTGAGCTTTCTTGGTACACTAAATATCAAACCCACCTCATGAGTGATCTCAATTGTTTGATGAAGATCAGTGTTGCATCATTTCGGCCTTGTGTTCATCAAGGTACTTTTTTCCAGTTTAGTTTCAGACTCACTGAATCTGCTAAAAACATAACAAGTTTCATGTACAAATGATTCATCTTGTTGCTGCTGAAATCGTATTAAAACTTAATATTTCATATTATCTAACCACCTAGTTGCTATGAATTCAAAATATGGATAGATTTGAAAAATCTACAACTTCATATAGTTCTTTCTAGATATATTTGGAGCTCACAAAAAAATCAGTAACATTTTCTTCCTCAAGAAAAACAAACATTTAGCGCTCTTTATAATAAGCCATAGAAAGAGATGGACCTTTTTTTAAGACGTTATTTCTAGTAAGCTGCTTATTTTTTGAAACCATAGAAAGAAATGGACCACCATTCCGCTTTGGATGTGGGTGATTTCCAAAATGCTGGGGTAAATAATATTTTAATGGTCATGTGCTCCACTATTTTGCAGAAGTGGATCAAAGGCACATTGCCGGTAGTACGTCGTTCATCATTGCTTCATTATGTGTGACACACGAACCATATTTAAACTCTGTCGATGCGTCGTACAGATCCTGGCACTACTGCTGCCTCTTGCATTGGCTGAGTGGCGCGTGCCCTGAATCGAAGCCTCAATACATGTCTGGCATCGAATGGATATTAATATCTGCGTCGCTGTAAAGCGCAAAAAAGGGCATGCGTGTTGTTTCTCACCACATGGCCTGGCCCGGCAATGGAGGTTAATTGGTTCTCCACGCTACGCCGTCTCCTCCTCCTGCAGTTTTGCCAACACGCGCTGGGCCATGACATAATCGATCGGCATTGCCTGCAACTGCAGCTACAGCCGCATCAACCACCACTAACAGTGACACAACGATGAGCAGTATGAGCATCTATAAGGTTGGTAGCATGGGCCACCAAAATGCTTACTAGTAGTATACTACTAGTATCAACCAACACCAGGACAACAAGGCTTGGTCGTAAGATGTTGATCTGATCTGATGAAGCCGGCCTGCCTACAGAAAAGTGACCAGAGGATGGGAGAGCAGTGCGCGGCTCTGTTTCTGCAGCGTGCGTGCATCGCAACGCAACACTGGCAGGCAAAGGCACATCAGATCGCATGTGGGCGACGGCACGCGCAGGCACGTCGTCGTCGTCGCCCCCCTCGGCAATCAGCTATTCAGCGCGGCCGAGCCAAAGCAGCAGCAACTTTTCCTTTTCCTTTTCCGGCCCGCGTGCCCAGAGAGAAACACAAGGAACGAACGAACCCTACTGCATCATGGCGTCGCTTTGTTGCCTGTGTGTCTGTGTGCTGCGCTTTGTTGCCTTGGCTAACAATTCTACTACTCTCATCTCTGTTGCTAGTAGTACATACAGTATCAGCTCATGGACGATCAGTGAACCTCTATGAGGAGTGAGAACGGAGGCTACAACTACAATTAGAGAGCAGACTGGTCCTGAAACTCAAGATCGATCATGCATGGGTCTGGAGCTTGGCGAGGAAGCTTCTGTTCCTCTTTTTTCTTTTCGCACCATACTTAAGATAAGAGAGGAGGAGGCTGGCTACTAAAGAGCGGCTAGTTCCAAGAAACAAAACAGCGCTTTCCAAACTTTTCTTAGACCATTCATCATTTCCAAACTTTTTTTTTTAACCTTTTTGTTTCGTCCCATCTTTTGTGGCGTGCTCGCCCTGGTCGGAACTATATGGCGAGTACGCTGTAGCTAGCTTGGGATGGTGATGGATGGGAGCTGAACTGAACAGTCTTAGTTTGTTGCAATGGACGTCCATCAATATCACGCCGGTGCATCATGACTCGCCTTTGGTTCTTTTTTCCTTTTACAGTCTTTTGATGAGTATCATAATAGCACGGCGTTCTAAAACGGATCGTATGGTTGATTATTCGTATTGTATCGCAGGAGAGGAGTGAAAAGTGCAAGAGATGAACGCAGCTTTGAGCTCCGACTCTCGAGACTCTCCGTTTCCCCGCGACTCGAGACTCTCCGTTTCCCCGCCCCTGCGCTGCTTTTTCTTTCTCCGCTGGAACTGGAAAACAGATCGTATGCGGTCCGGTAACCTGAAAGTCTGACCGCTGTCAATGCCCGCCCCCCTCCCCCCGGTGCTCAGCTCAAGGGACATCGGGGCCCACACTGCGATTAGCGCGGACGGCCCGGTACATATGGGCTAAAGAAGGAAGGAGGCATCCTAGTAGCACTACATGCCCACTGGAAATAGCGAGACAGGCCGGCGCGGCCATGAAGTGGCCGCGCCTGCTTCTCAAGTCTCACACACGGGCTGGATCCAAGCCTATTTCTGCTGTACCACAACCTGTTGTTCTGCAGAAACTCAAGAGGACCTAGAGTACCGTACTCCGTAAATCCCATTTTGGTGGTTTTACCGCTGGTCATTAACACAGCTCTGCTGCTGGAGCTGAACATCTTGAAGGCATAGTTTTGTGTTCTCCTTTTCGGCTTCTTAACTTAAATGAAAGGCATGCTTACTGTCCAATTTTTTCTCGCGAGGGACTGGAGTGCAGTGGTGTAATAATAGATGGGCTGGCCGGTGCTAGACTGGCAACTGCTCGCTCCTACTGCTGCTGCCACATCAATCCCGGCTGGCAACCCAATCTCCTGCTACCTTCCACAGTTGAGCCGCTGCTGGCTGTACGGTGCTGTGCCATCCCCATGTCACGCAGCGCAGCAGTCGATATGGACTGCAAAAGCCTTCAACGCAGCGGGCTAGGGCTAGTAGTAAAAGGCTGCAGGCTGAAGCCTGAATCCTGATCCTGCGGCGAAGCACGGCGCCCATCGCATTTGCAGCGCTGCAACTGCAACTGCACTGCACGCCCATCGCATTTGGTTGTCTTTTTCCGGTCCGTCTCATGAGTCATGACCGTCGGTCAATACAGTACGTACTTTGATCATCGCATGGATTAAACATCACACGTAATACAGTTGTGCCATCCAACCGGCACGGTGTACTAATGTGCGTGGTCCAGGGGCCAGGAGAGTACACCACCCCGAAGCCCGTACGTACCAGGTAAGGTAGCACTACTACGTACTGTAGTACGTGTTGGCATGGCAGCAGAATCAGGAGCACGCAGTGGTCACGTAGTACTAGCAGAACGCGCTTTCGGTTCGAAAATCGATCGACAGGATGCGTCCGGCCAGGCGCTGCGACGACAGGACCGGACGACGCGGACGCGGACGCGGGACTGGGAAGCGACGCACGGCTCGAGCGCGCGTGCAGAGTGTAGTGATGTGCAGGCGCAGGCAGCGCTTGACGACGCAGACGGATCGTGCACGAAAAATCGTGAACCGAACGTTTGCTCGGTGCCTCGTCCTAGTAGTGCAGTACTTCCAGTAACAGTGGATGGATGGATGCGCAGCAGCGCAGGGTTAGGTATCGGATCGCATCGGATTCCACTGGCAGGCATGCGTCTGTCTGCTCGTCTGATGACGATTGACGAGTCGAACGAACGCTCCCCGGTTCGGAACCAGCAGCGGTCCTGACGGCTGGAAAAGTACTCCTGTACTTAGTGCGGTGTTTGTACAAGTTTGAAAGCATAGGACATAAACGCGACGTAAGGGCCATTGACCACCATCAACTTGTTGTTAGTAGTACTACTAGCACTACTCCTAGAAGACGTCTCAATCGCGGCGGCTGCTGCTGCTACTAGCCTAACTACTACTACTACTGCTGCTGCTACTACTACTAGACGGCTGGTCTCTGTCCATCCCAGTTTTGATGGAACACCGAACGCGACGGGCCGTGCCCATACCACACGGCGGTGTGTTGCGATCGAAACCGACGACGGAAAGCAAGCAAAAGGGCACGCAGCACAGATGATCAATGGTCAGGCTAAGCAACGAACGACGCCGCGCCAAAACACGAAGCACCGCGCGGTTCCTTACTCTCTGTACAACAGTCCAAAACGGGCAAAAGCGCACGACGCAGGGCAAAACAAAGCTGATGCTGCTGCAGTGCTGCTAAGTGCTAAACCCCTTCGAGCGCGGCCGCGGTCCCGCCGTCGCACGCCAGCAGCAGCTCCGCCAGCCACGCCTCGTCGTCGTCGGCCGCCTCCAAGTCCACCTCCATCTCCTGGTCGGCCGCGGAGTCCGGGAAGGGCCAGGGCAGGGGCGGCGGCGGCGGCGCGCCGGCGCGCGTGTCGACGGAGGCCATGACGGTGGACGCGGCGCAGGAGAAGGACGGCCCGCAGCTCTCCTCGTTGCCGTTGATCGTGACGAACCGTCCTCCGCCGCCGCGCGGGCCGCGGCGCGTCGTCGGAGATGTCCGCCTCCAGCCACCGCATCACCTCCGCCACGGCGTCCTCCGCGGCGCCCTCCTCGCCGCCGCCGTCGTCGCCCTCCACCAGCAGCAGCAGGCTCCGCTTCTCGTACACGCCGAACTCAACAACCCCCTCCTCCAGTTTCTTCTCGCCGTCGCCGCCGCGCCTCCGCTTCCGCGCGCCGGCTGTTGCTTCCTCCCCCTCCTCCTCCTCGACCGCCGCCGCCGCCACGCCTCCATGTAACGCACGTACGGACTCGATCCTTTTTTTTCTCTTTTTTGAACTGGGGTCTTGGGAGGCTACTACTGCCAGAGGAGCGCGACGAGACGAGAACGAGCCAGGTAGACCGCGTCGCTTGGTGGGAGTGGTCGGCGCCGGGGCCACGGCTGCGCGAATATATAGTCCCCCCCCCCCCCCCCCCCCCCCCCCCCCGCGCGGGGTGGTGGGGATATCCGGGTGGTGGTGGTAGCCTAGACGCGACGCGACGTGGCTGCGCGGCCGTCGGATCCGCATCCGGGGGCCCGGCGTCCTCGACGAGCGCGCGACGCGACGCGACGTGGGGAACGGAAAAAGGACGCGGCCCGCCTCCAGCCGTCCTCCTCCTTACTTGGCGGTGGGTCCCACCCCACCCCGTCCTGGTGGCGTGGCGCGTAGCGCGCGCTTCGGTTGGAATTTCCGGGCGACCGAGTCCGCGAAAGGCCACTGCAGTCTGCAAGCGGTTGACCAGAGTCGTGCCAGTTT
>LFJQ01000589.1:0-20659 GCA_001182835.1 Oropetium thomaeum
TTAGTACTGATCAAGCCATGCTGATTAGGAGAGAGCTCAAATCACGTCTGGGAGGTTTTCTTCGTACAGCCTTCATAGTAGAAATTTAGTACACGTAGACTTTTTCTTTTGATTTTGTCACGGATCCTAGCACTAACAATTACCCACCTCAACGGTGAAAAAAGAAAAGTCTATGGGATTATCTAATATCACATTGAATTCTATCTCCATATGCCAATTTCGTTTGAGAGCAATATTCAGCCTTACAACAATTCACCTTGAGCAAACCGACACATGCACCCACATAATCAGCGAAGTTATCATCATTAGAGCTGCACTAATTGGTGATATAGTAGGCCATATGATGCTTATCGGGCTAAAGTTTGAATGTAAAATGGCTATCATCAAAATATTATTGGGGCCCAAAAAATAGTTTCAGCAGGTGGGCCTTCATGCATTTCCTGGCCGCCTAGGGGTGAAGACTTTTTGAGAAAAAGTTTATTGTAGTTCAGAACATTACATCTAGTGCGGCACCACAAATAATTCTTTTTTCGTTTTGAATTTTTTAATTATCATTGTTAGATCAGTAATTAAAATTCAAAAGTGAACTATAATTGTTGTCTTCAACAACAATTTAAGAACGGAGTAAACTAGTGTTTATTAGTGTTTGAGTTGGGTTGCCGCAAAATTTAAAAGTTGTAAGTAATTCCTATGAGGTCAGCCTTCTCTCGTGATACCCAAAAAAATCTCATCTGGACTCTGGGGTAGTTCTCGATCCAAAACTCCACAACCATTTCGCACATTCTAGTTGGTTCGTCATAAATCAGTTGGATTATGTTCTATCCCGTGACGCAGAGATTGATTCCATTTCGCATCTGGCTGGATTGCTGGAACCCGAACGACGCTCCAGTCCAAGGCACAAGCGCAGCCTAGCCGAACCGGCATCCCTGCCGTTCCTTTCTGCGCATAAGTAGAAAGAACACCCGTCACTTCACCTGTCTGAAGCCGTTCATATCATACCTTCCATCGGTGCGGTGCGGTGCGGTGCGCGGGGGCATTTGATTTCGTTCGGCTGAGGCAGGTGTCAACCATCCACAAGCCTACAGCTTGCACAATGAGGTTTGGTACCTGTAATTTTCAATTCACCCATCCATCGTCCCCTGGCATGATTCCGTTGACAAAACGGGTGCGCGATTTCATCTCCGATTGATTGATTTGTGGTGACTGTTCCCTTCCTCTTCAGCCTTCACCGCCGTGATTTTTTTTTTTTGTTCCTTTTTACGTCAGTGCTTGGGTCATTGCATTCTTCGGTAGTACCGCGTAACAATTTGCTGCAAATGGAGAGGACAGGCTCGGTGTTTCTTCGACCAGGAGGAGCAAATTAGTTGCCCACCGATTTGACCCGGACGCATTCTGTATTTCTGACGAGTATCTGTCGCGGTGGCTAGCTCCCGTTCCAACTGGTTCCAAGTAGGTAACGATGCGGATGCGAAGAGGGCTGCATTTTTGTGCAGCCGATCGCGATTCGTGCGTGTTTCAGGAGCGGGCAGCTTGGCAACGAACAAAGCACGTGACGTGAGGATGAACTCCAGAACGAAAACGATTAGGCCGTGCTATTCCGCTCGCTATCTGTTTTCCTTTCTTTTCTTTCGAAACGCAGATCATGAAAAATTGATGCATATGCACGTGCATCCAGACAGTTCCGGCAGTCACCTACTACCACATAACCGTGATGAACGAACGAAAGAAAGCCATCCGTGGTGAATCCATTTCTTTTTTTCTCCAGAAACCTATACCGAAAGTTCAGACAAGGCCAGTTTACACCAACCGAAACCTGTTCAGACGGTTGGGGCCATTTAATAATTCGGTCAGTTCAACGGGTGCGCAGCGGTTAATGTGGCGAATCGATCTGCTAAGATCCCCGGCAGTAACAATGAGATTAGCCGATTAGGTGCTCTCATCTCACCTGTCGTGCGGGCTTGGTCATGGTGGGGCGCGGTGTTACTTGCGTGCTAGACTGCTAGTCGTGGTCAGAGTATATAGTATAGTACTGTTGTGTGTGTTTGTCGGATTGCCGACCTGTATCAGCTGATCCGAGGCCGTCAGCCAACACAACACAAAACAAATCAAAGAGTGGATTCACTTTGGCTAACGCTCTAGTGCTAACCGTCGACACTATAGACCGTTGACAGTTGACACCCCGAGCGCGGAACAGCAGCCCCGAGTCCCCCGACGTGTGAGCACAAGCGAGTACGGCCGTTCCTCGCTTCACGTGGGCCTACCAGACAGGTGGACCACCCGCCCCACTCGGCCGGCAGCGTAATCGCAATAGTACCTTCCATCATCTACGGCACCGCCGCTGCCGCCGTAGCCTTTTGCTTGCCTCCTCTCCTGCCTGCCTGCGAGTGCATCCGCCCATCGCGACAGACAGCCGCTCTCTGGCTCTCGTCTCAATCGCCGTCGTCAAGAGCCCCCCGTGGTGCTGGGAATCAGTCCTCGCCCTTTTATTTGCGTGCCTTGTAGGGCTTCGATCCGCCCGGTGCCGTACGCAAAGTGATCAAGTCGTGTACTAGTAGTACTCAGTTCAGCAACACTCGTGAGTGATTCAATATACGCAAGTATACTCTACTGTCATGGCCGTCGCGGTCGTGTGTGCACTGTGCAACTGCAGCCGTGTTGTTCTATCGTCATCTCCTCCAATTCCATGGAAAACGAAGATGCACGTATGTATCGTCAGGGTCAGGTACTGCATCGTATCGCATCGTACGGACGGACTAGCATATGCAAGAACAGGCATCTTTTGTAGTGTCCGGATCAGCAACAACGTCCGGTCGGAGCTGTGACAGTGTGACAGGGCTCAGGGCTGCGCATGCATATCAATTATCAGGGCGTCTCCCCGATACAGACCAATGCAGTGCGCGCCTTCTGCGACCATACGATATACGATTGTAGCGGCGTCACGCCGTCCATTGCGCTGTGTATCTCCTCTCGTTGCCGTGCCACCATTCCAGCACTTCTTTTCGTCGACCTCGAGACGGGGACACGACGACGATACGGACCGTATAGAGTCGTCGCTGACGGTATTATTTTGCTTTATAATTACCGCTAGCTGCATCTGTTCTGTACTCCTCACGCAATCAGCGGTCTTGTCGAGAGAGAGAGAGAGAGAAATACAAAGCGCCGTGTACAACGATGCTGCTCCACGACGACGACGGCGCCGATTCTCTCTACAAGGCATGCGCAGAGCCCACGCCCACCCATGCGCGCCGTCTCTGTAGGACGAGTCGCGCTCGGGGGAAAGGAATCCGGCGCACACACGGTTGCACTTGCCGTAGAGCATATTTCTGCGAACAAACTGAAGTACTAGTACAAGCAGGGTGCGTATCTCGCCGGCTGATCGATCCACTTGTCTGTCTGTCTTGTAGCGCGCACATCCCGATGACGCTCACAAACAGATTTGTAGGCTCCAGCTTAGCTCCGCTCTCTCCTAACCTTATCTGTCTGTGTCATGCCCTTTTGATCGGCAAAAAACCAAAAGGATGGAGTGTTTCAGTTCGATGCGTCCGTTCCACCCAACGGCCCGCTAATTAGGCTCCCTTTCCACGACAGATGTTATCATCGCGCCCGACCCGCCCCTGCCGTGTCTGTCATAGTATCTCCTTATAAATTAAAGTGATGGTACAAGTTGTTTTGATCTAGGTAAGCTTCTGACGACGATATCTCCCAAATAACTTTCGCCGAGGCAGGTGCACCAAATAAACACGCATCGAAGGATTGATTTCCCCTGTGTCTCTCTCCCTCCCCCTCTCTCTCGCTCAACAATACTTTCTCTGTATCTTTTTACTTGTTTATTTAGCTTTAGTCATAAAATTTAAGAAAAAAAATAAGGTAAATATACAGAAAATTAGAAAAAAAGAGATAGAGATATAGATTTAATGAGAAAAGAAAAAGATGTATTAAAAAACAAAAAAAACAAATAGTTTAAGACAAATGTTAAATCCTAAAAGAACAGATATTTAGGACGGAGGGAGTATCTTCGAGAACTGCTCGTACGTGCACAGCCGATGTGCGCTCGCCTTCCGCCTTTTTCTTAGTATTTCTAGCACCAGCAGCTGATGCTGATGCAACCGTACTTCTAAGGCTACACCAATCAATCAAACCCACCATCATCGACAGCCACCCAGCCAGGCCAGACAGGCGAGAATGCGCGGGAACCAACGTTCACCCTCACCCGTCCATCCCGCCACCAGACGGTGGGCCCCGCCCGCCCCACTACTACTACTTCTACTTCTAACTCACTCGAGACCAGCCCATTATCAGCGCCGGCCGCCGGGTGGCCCCGCATCGGCGGCCCAACTGCCCACCGAAGCCCGAGATCCCGTGACCGGTCTGCGATCGATGGTGAATCATGCGTCTGGCCGCCCGCCGGATTGCGCCCGAATTGAAGGCTGCATGCACCTGCTGCACGTCTGTGTGGGGTGTGCGCCTCTCCACTGACGTTGCGCGACGAACAACCGACAGGACCGCCGCGACGCGCTCCCGCGCGCCGGATCCCGATCGCACGGCTCAGCGGCATTGGGGCGGCACGCCGGAGACAGGATCCTTCACGTGAGGACGGCCGCGTCTCCCGCCAGGCCTCGTCACGCGAATCGGCGTGGCACCTTTAACCGCACCGGCCCCCAAGGCGCTGCCGCTGCTGTGACAACTTTGAAGCGCCTGCACGGGGTTGTACGACCGTGGAGTAGGAGGATGGCGCTAGGTACAAGCAACGGTAAAACTCAGCCACAAACACACAAATGAACTGTGCGTGAAGTACTAGTACTGGTACTCCAAGCGGTGCCTTTTTTTTTTTTGCCTCTCGAAATGTACACATATCGGCAGGGAGACGGAGTTCGAATGCTTTCCAAAGATTGTCTATATTCCGATAGCAGTAATTTGCAAGAATAAGTGACTACTACTAGTAATCAACAAATGAAAAAAAAGAGAAAGAAATAACGGACTCTTTACAGGTTCGGTTCGGATTTCATTTCATCTGCCATAATCAGCAGCTTTTCAGTACCCCAGTGTTTTTACTCTTTTTTTTTTTTGTTTTGTTCTTTTGCTCTTCCTGATTGCGCTAGGGGAAGAACACTTGCACTGTGCCGGTGACCGCGCCACGGCACATGGGGCAGGCAACGGCGCTGGCGCCAGCAGCGCCGGGTGCGCTGGCGGGCTCGCAGGCGGCACAGACGCAGAGGTGGCGGCACGGGAGCAGCACGACGGAAGCCGACCGCCGGCCGCACGTCCGGCACGGCCTGGCGGGCGGGGCGACCTCCACCACCCGGTCCGGGTCCACGAAGCACGAACCGGCGTCGTCCGCGGCGTCCTCCTCCTCGGCGGCCTTGCACCGCGCCGCGGCCGCCGCGGCCGCCTGCTGGAGCTGCGCGTGGAGCGCCGCGGCTGTGGACTGGTCGGCGAGCGCCTTCGCCTGCCACGCCGACGCCTCGGCCCTCAGCCGCGCGATCCGCTCCTCCATCTCGGCGCCTCGCCGCGCCGCGACCGAGGCCTCCGCTTCCTTCTCCCTTATGCACCGCAGAGCCGTCGCCTCGGCCGCCACGAGCAGGAGCGGTACTGCCGCCGCCTCAGGTCGGCCGCCGCGCGCCTCAGTCTCTCTGCCTGCAGGCAAGCCCGGAAAGATATCGTCAAACATCTTGTTGAGGACAAGCACAGCACAGCACAGGCAGGCCTGAAACGACGACGAACGATTCGCCACGCCGTCGGGGAGCTGCTGCTGCTGCTGCTTGCTGCAACGGAGCAGTCGATCGATCGAGCGTTCCTTACATGTTCCTGGATCAACTGCTCCATCTCGTTGTTGCACTGATCACGCTGCGCGGCGACACCGTCGGGAAGGAGGCACGACGCCGAGGCCGCGGACGTGGACGACACGCGCTCCGAGCCATCGTCGAAGTCGAGCCGGAGGCCCATCGCCGGCCGCTTGCGCAGCTGGTCCAGTCCAATCACCTTAGAGACCTGCGCCTGCGGCTGCAGCGAGAACAGCTGCGGCGACATGGCCAAAGCCTCCACCTCGCGGTGCCGCTTCCTCCCGCCACCGCAGTCTGCGCGTCCACAGCATCAAGCCAACCAATCGTATCAATCCACCCGATCTCGCCATACAAAAGCAGAGCAGAAAGAAACATGTTCCTAGGCAGAGCCAAGGGCAGACGACGGTTTGATTCGATTACCTCCATGGCCGAAGCCCAAGAAGAGGGGAGGAGGGTGCTGGTGCAGCGCCACCGCCTCCTTCTGAGCCTGCGTCAGCTCCATCGCCGGCGCCGCCGTCCGGTTGCTCTCCGGCGCACCGGCGCTTCTGTTGACAACCCAGGCGCCCAAATCAGCCATCCGATCGGCCCGACTCGACCCGACGATCGCTTCGGAAGAAACAAAACGAACTAGAGGAACGGGTACCTGGTGAGGAACGGAGGGGAGTCGCGGTGGTATTGGTGGTGGAGGTGGTAATGCGCCTGCACTGCCATTGCTCAACCAACCAAGCGACGACAGATGGATGCGCCGCGCGCGGCCAAGCGTGTGGAAAGACGAAGAGGATGGAGTCGGCGGGTGGTGGCAGTGGGAGATGGAGGAGATAGTCCGCGGGCAACGCGAACGAACTGGTCCACCGTCCCCTCCTCATCTCTTATGAGGTCGCATGGATGGGGAAGGGGAGCGTGCCTGCCTGCTCTCTGTATCTTTCAAGGCTCACCTGCATCAACGCATGCAGGATGACACGGTTGGTGCTGGCCATAACAGTTGGCAAATGGGAAACCGATTCGATACCAGAACGTCTACTCAATTTTCCTTTTATTTCAATTTTGCTAACCCTTCCCTTTTCCTACTATAAATGTGAAGATAAAAACTTGCGGTTGCTAAATTTAAATGTCACGGGGAGTATTTCTTTTATGAAAAACATTTAAACTGTTACTATTAAGCAACTGACCTACTCTGTTTACACTGAAGACAGTTCGATGCATTGAACGGCTCTTGGAGGGGAAAAGGAAAAATGTTTCCCAATGTTGACGCTACGGCGTTCCATGGTGGCAAGCACTGATTACTGGTCGGAACTGTGATGCAAAGAAATGCTATAGAAAACAGCGGGTCTGGTTGGTGCTGGTGGACATTTTTCATTTTATCGCTTCACTGTTTGCGTGATAGTATCCTTTTGTAAGCAAATCAATTCAGTGTGAATGATTATGGGTGGGGTGGGCGACATGTTACCCAATGTTCAGTAGGGAACAATCCTAATAAAACAATACAAGTACAGTGTATATGAAAAAATCAATATATAGATGACTTTAATTGTAACTTTCAACAAGTGACGAGATCTTCCAACAACTCCTACGTTCGTACTGTATGCAGTTTCTCAACTTTACAGGCCGTATGGCAGTACGTACATACTGTATTGGTGTCGCTATACACGCATTCAAACCGTCCATTTCGTTTCCTTACGTCGCTCCACGTTTTTATTCAGTCTCGTCCTGCCTGCCTGCGCATTGGAAGTATGGACCGATTAGATGGACGTACGTTGGAGTTTTCAATTCAGATCACCAAACGTCACCGTGTTCGATGGATCAATTCATGCGTGTAGACGTCTACTGCCCCTGTTTTGGACCGAGTGCCTAACTGGAGCCGATCGTTCTCTGATTAAAAGTCTTTGCTATTGGACCGGATATCACTGGACCATCCTGGACGTAATACGCGCTGGGAATGCCTGCAACTTCCGTTTCTCTGAATCTCTGGCTCTGGCTGTACTGCACTGTACTGTACCCATCTCCACCAACGGCCACCGATCGGATCAGCTAGCTACATACTCTACACAGAGCAGCCAGCGTCTTTCGCGCGCAGCTGAGTCCGGCTCCCGTGCAGGGTGCCCTGCACTGCACGGGTTATGGTGCAGAGCCAATTGCTGGGCCCACAACAAACGCCTAAAATCTTATATTCCTTCCGTTCTATATTACTATATTATATTACTTGTCTTTCTAATATTTACTATTTATTTTAAATTACTTATCTTTCTTATTTCTTAATATATATATTTTTTTATTATTTTTTATCTCTATTTCTCTTGTTTCTAGTTTTTCGTACACCTACTTTATTTTTTTTTTCTTAATCTTCATGTATAGAGTTAAAAATATATCTAATTTAGAACGGAAGAGTAATTTATTGTGCGATCCATCGATCACAGCCTTTCCATCGTCAAGATCGATCCTCTGGTAGAAATCGCGATTTCAGCCGTAACTCACGCGTTTTGCATGTCCCTGCAGCGAGATCTTAGGGCTGCTAATGCCGCTTCCTGCAACACGTGACATCAGGTAGTAGTAGTGTTACCGAGATTGAAACTTGGATGATGCACGGTCTCGTGGAAACGGCAGAGGATCCCGCTCCCGTGGAAACTGGCAGAAGTAGACTCTTTTCGTAGCCTGTTTCTATCAAGGCGTAGGCTTTTCAGTGGCTATACTTGCATTACCGATGCAGAGCGTTCTGTTTGATGTTCATGAACGGACATGGACGGACGGATGGACGGACGGAAGACGGATCCGAGGGACAGAGACGTTGCAGTTCTGGCAGAAAGAATTGAGGAAGTGGGAAACGGATACGGATTCCAAGGGGAAGCGGAAGCTTTATTAGAGACAAAAAGACAAAATACTAGAGTCAACTACTAGGAGTCGATAAGAAAAGAAAAGTAAAGAAAAGAAAAAAAGGCAGAGAGGTGACGCGGTGCATTTTGGTCGACCCAACCCAACGGTCCAAGCAAAGACGAGCGGATGCATCATGCTTTCATGCATCACCGTCGGATTCACGAGGCACAGCCGCGCGCTGCGCGCAGGCGGGCGTCATGAGGGGGCCGACCAAGCCGGACACCGCCGCCGGCCGGTGACGCACACCAGCCAGCCGGTTGTGTGTGTTTCGTGCTTGCCGGGGCACCGCGATTTTTCATTTTACCACCAGACCAGAGTCGTGTGGGTTGCGAGCCGAGCGTCCTGTCTCTTCGTGGCGTCGCGTCTCCCCATCTCGCGTAAACTGGTCAGGGTCTCGAGTTCTGGAAGACTGGAATGACGAAATTAGTAGTACAGTCTAGGGACGAGAACGACGGCCTACGAGAGAAGGAACTCGACTGCTCTCAGCCACTTTCTCCGTCCGTGTCCATTGGACCAAGATGCTGCTGGTGCTCGCGTTTTGGAGCAAGCGCGGTGTTCTGCTTCTGTCCCCAACCAGTTGCGGGCAGCATCCGCGGTGCCACTCTGTCGGTTGTTATTCAAATCGGCGCTTTTTACGGCACAAGCAATCCATCTCTGTGTAGACAGAGAGACAGGGTCTGCTGCTCGATCCCTTGCCCCGGCCTGGTTATTAGGGACGAACGAAGTTTCACGAGCATTACGCGCGCGCGACAGCGTGATTCGGCCGGGAACTGATGGTGGAGCTTTCCAGCATCGATCGATCCACTTCCTCCTGCTGAAACAAAGGTGCTTCCGAGTTAGGACAGGGGGCGTCGTGCTTTTTTCTCTTTCCTCAAAACAAGTGAAACGGTGGTCAAACGTCGTCCTAAACGCACGGCGGGCACGCAATCTTTTCACTTTGTCTAGTGCGGTGCGGTCGACGATTGCAAAAAATTGCAAAAACGAGTACTACTAGTACTAACCTTTTCCTACTACGGGCTACAGCTACTTCGACGTGATGAGGATGAGGACTAGCCTCCCCACTATAACAACGTTGCCACCATCATCATCATGAAACAAAATCAATAATACTGGTATAAAACGTTAGAGATCTCGTTCAAAATGCAGGGCTTAAATCGACTGTCAAGTGCTAATACTATGACGGACGGAAGGCACGGACAAAGCCCTGCCTCGTCCTAATTGCCCTTTGCTTTTGTTCCCAAATCTGGACGGCGGAGCCGAGCGGACAACCCCGGCCGTACCCAAGACCACTACTACTAGTAAGTAGTATACGATTTTATTAGAGGTCGGGATAAGTGAGACGGTGATGCGCAGGCGCGGGATGGGCGGACTTCCTCTGTAGCTCGCTCTGTCAGTGGGCCGCAACGCACGCATACAGCAATAGCGAGTACTACTACTGCTGCTGCTGACGCAACACACAACCGAAGCTTTGCGTGCTCTAATTCTACTACCCAAGTATCAAATCAAACGATGGGTCACTCACTCCCTATTGTGGTTCTGAAATTACGGTGACAGGATTATTACGCGCTAAGCATTGTTAAAAAACGGAATGAAGCAGCATTGAATGGATGGAAAGGCCATCAAGACAAGATCTCCGTGCTGCTGCTGTGCATCCATGGAGAGACGCAGACACGCCGCGGATAGATGAATGAGCTTTCAGCTACGACGTGCGTACGTACGTACGTGCAGGCCGAATTTATAGTGCCCGGCCGCTGCACTAAACTGGGACCCAATATGTTTCACCGTTACAGTAACCTCTCTCGTGCGTCTCGACAAAAAAAAAGGTAACCTCTCTCGTCTCGTCCTTGCTCGCCGCTCGAGAAAATTGGCATGCACGAGCACGACTCGCTCAACAAATTGAAGTCGACGTGCACGCGCCGTTGCCCCGCCCCGACGACGACGCCGCACGGCAGTGAGCGCGATACTGCCGTTGCATATGCAACAGTAGGTGGGATCTGGATTACTTACGCGAGACTAGTCAGTACAGTTGCCAGACGAACCTTGCCGGGCGCTGGCCGTACTGCTGCGTTTCGTCATTCATCACACGGTACCGCAACGTGCGACGACGACGCCTGCGGTTGCGTACATGGTCCGCACGTTTCCTTGCTTTAATTTTGTGTATACTGGTTACTGGAGAGGAGTTGTACACTTGCATACTTGCCGCGTGCCAGTACCATGCTGCAAGGGCGGGCACCGCTGCGGCAGCAGCGAGGTTGATGCCTTGATTGCCGCAGCCGCCCTTGCTGAGTGCTGGCTGACCCAGCCAGGTTGGGAAATCAACTTCTTGGGTGGGGTGGTGGATGGGAAATGGATCGATCCACCCGTCTGTCTAGCCATCGAGATACGTGAAAAGAAAGGACGGCAGGTGTGGTCCTAGTAGTACTAAGGGCTTGTTTGTTTTAGATTTTGCTTCTCAAAAAATTGCCCAGCTCCAGTTTTAACTCTTCAAATAAAACAACTTTTTAGTTAGAGCAGAATCAATTTTAAAATTGTTTGATAAAATAGCTCCTAATGTCATTTTAAATACCAGAAGGAAATGAGGAATATCCAAAATGCCACTGCCTCCATAGATGCTCTAACTAGAATCACTCACTAATTATTTTCTAAAATCTAAGATAAATAGTATATTAAAATAGAAAATTGAGTAGCTGAGCAAGCGCATGACTGCTATTGCTTTCTCTCTCTTTATTTTTTTTGACACCATTCCCTCATGTTTATTTCTGTATGGCCGGGAGATGCCAATACATAAAATGGACAGGAGATTTGTGCAACCCACCTCTCTCTTTTTTAACACCATAACGTAAATGGGTCAGAAAAAATTAAAAGCCCATGTAAGCCAATGGCCCTCAATCGAATGCTTTATGCTAAAAAAAGGGTTAAAAATATGCCATTGAATTTTTACCCGATTTGAGATATGCCATTGAACTTTATGTAATCGGACTAGTGCCATTATAATTTGCATAAATTGGAAACATGCCATTATATAAAATTTTGGGCGACAATGCCCTTGTCTATCTTCTTGAGCCTCTCCAACAACTCTGCTCCATGCCGAAAGACAACGGCGCCAGACAGTTCGATTGAATCAGCTAGCAAAGTGCAAAGTGGCAAGATGAGGTAAGAACTTGAGCGAGAATCTTTAGATGTTCAAGAATGTGATATGCCTTACCATAGCCTCCCTCGGCCTGTCGACTGCGTGTCCATGATCATCTTGCGCCTTTGAAGAGGTTCTTGCCACTATCGGATGACCGCCTCCTCGTCTGCATCACTGCTGCACACGAGGAAAAGGATGCGCAGCCTTTGTCGGCAATGCGCTGTACAAAAAGCCACCTAGCAATTGGTCCTCGACCTTAGGACCAGCAACACGAGCACAAGCCAGTCACCAATTTCATGGTTCTATATGCCGTATGACACCAAACTCATGCCACCATCAAATTCAAACTCTTTGAGTGTGGCGGACCGCCCCTGAAACGGGGGACGTCCCTCCTCCCGAGATCCATTCTGGGCGATGCTCATCGAAGCGAACATAAACAGGGTACAACACAGGCAGATAACAGAATAATTTACAGTAAAATATTACATGAGTAGTTATTACAGAGAGTTGATTACACACGATCAAGTCCTAAAAACAGCAGCGGAAATAACGCAGTCTTCAAACGAAAGTGAAAGATAAGATAAGATACAGACTCCGACTCCGACACTAAGCAAAAGCAAGTGCCTTGCCCAACGGCACCTTGCTATTAGCCACACACAAGTAGCGGCTACTCGATCTGCTCCACTGAAAACTATCCCATTCGGGGCTGACTCCTCCCAAGGATGACCATCGCTACCACCGATCGCATCTGACCCACCTGAAAGACACAAGTCGTAAAGTGTGAGCTTCTAAGAAGCTCAGCAAAACTGACCCGTCAACCCTTAGACGTGCACGACTGACTCTGGGTAGGAGGTGTAGTTACAAAAAGGACACGCCTTACTAGCTTCCTACTTTCAAGTTTTATCTCAAATTAAGTTCGGGAAAAGTAAACTTTAATAAGCACTATGGCTAAACAATCATGTTGACAAACAATAATCATAATATTCATCACAACTTTAATCATCATTATTCTCCCTGTTCACTTCTTATCATATGCGACAGAGAAGTTAAGTAAACTCTAGACTGAGAGTGTCAGCGGTTCGAAACGTTTTACACCTGCAGGGTAACCTGGTCACACAACACGTGCGCGTCCCCGGACCGCATGTGGCAACCGTTCGCACCAAATCTGACAAAACTAATTCGCTCTTACGCTACGTCAACAGTGCCGCATCCCACAAGATCACCCATCCCGACGGTATCTGTGGAGTCACACACTGTCACCCCATCCCACCTTCAATCAGACACCGTAAGGTAGGTTCAGCTTTGCCATCACAGGCTACCTAGGTTACCGGATCCCATAGCTCCAGTATGTGAACAGTACATTCAATACTCAACTAATTGTGCCACATGGATCAGACAGAGCTACCACACACAGAAATCCTGTCTGTTGCCTTCCTATTATTCCCTATCTGACCCCCAGTTTTTCCATTAAAATATGAATTCGCTACTAGTTCTTTAACAAGAGGTGGAAGTTCAAACAATTCCAATGATATAGCGAGCAGTTCCAATCTGCTCGACTTCTACCGTATGATATTGGCTAAGCATAGCATCTACATCGGACTAACCTGTACTGAAATTTCATAGTAGGCACTACTGGAAACATATGCATCTAGGGTTCATACAGCTCCTGCCGACCTAAATGCACATCACATGACTCACATACATTGTTATAAAAGGAAAAACTTTAAAAACAGTAGTGGCACCGGGGCTTGCCTGTGGATGCTCTTCCTGGTCTGCACCGGTGGTTTCTTCAGAAAAATCAGGGTCCATCTCGAGGGCTACCTCGTTCACGTCGGCGTCTACATGATGCAAGTAGAGAGGTGAAACCATTGTTAGTAATTTCTCACTGAATTTAAGTGGTCGATAACAAGTTAAAGAATTAAAGTGATCGAGGAAAAAATTTTGACCTAAAACCAAGATAAACCATTTAGTAGCATCAAAACAAACCCTAATCAACCTTTCAACAATTTTTTAATAACAAGGGTTCATTCTGGGGTTTAACACAAAATTTTTCAGAATTTTAATAATTGAAGTTCAATTAATTAGATTTTGGCCATTTATTGTTAATTTAATAAAGACTCAAAATTAATAAATTTTAACACATGAAGTTTTATATTTTTCACAAAAATTACATTTTTCACTGGTTCCAGAACAATTGAATTTTTCTTTTCTAAGTCAAATTCGATTTTTTATGAATTATTTTAACTTTCAGCCGAATTAATTGAAATTTTTAAAAATCCGGAAAAGGAAATCCGAGCTAGGGCAAAAGCCCTAGCTCCGGCCGGCGATGGCGACGGCACTGCTGGCGATGGCTGGCTGCGGCGAGGGCACGGCGGCATGAGCTCGACGTGAGGAATTCGGTAGGCACAACAACCGCCGGCGTTGAGCTCCGAAATTGGCGGTGCGGCGAGCGGCGGCGCGGCTCGACTCCGGCCATGGCGCGGCGGCGCTATGGTGCACAGCGGGTCACCTCACCTTGCCCTCAAGCTCCTACGCAACGAGACGAAGCCTGTACGGGGGTTAACGGCCAGGATATCTCACCGGGAGGACGGTCGGCGGCGAGATACTCCAAGACGGCCTACGGCGAGCTCGTGTTCCCGGCGATGGAGACCTCGTCCTGAAAATGGCCGGCGGTGATGTGCCGAGGACCACGAATGGCAAGACAATGGACTCAAACGCGATGCAAATGGACCCTCACCGGTGCGGCTCCCCTGCGACAGCGAGGAACGGGCGGCGGTGCTCCAAAATCCGACGACTTCCGGCGAAACACGGCGGTTGGAGCTCAGAAGGAGATAGGGGCACCCCTGGTGCTCCGATTTTGGTGAAGGAATCGCTGAGTTTTGGTGAAAGACGGGCACGCGTCGTTGCGGAGCGCTCGACGTAGGAAGAACAGAGAAAAAAAAGAGAGAAGAGAAGACGGCGGCGGCGCGAGCGAGGCGATTTGGACGAAGCAGCCGAGACGGCTTAAAAAACCGTCGCGCGTGTGTCTCGCGTGCCGCGCCACGCATGCCGCGGCGTGCTCCGAGGCGACTGAGCGCTCGGTAGGTGGCAGCCATGCTCTGCGAGCGCAGCCTGCGTGAAACGGCGTGTGTCGTGCGCGCTGGAAGAGAGAGAGAGGAAGAAGAGAAACAGAGGAAGAGAAAAGGGAGGCTGACCAGTGGGGCCTGCTGTCCAGTGGGGTCCCACTGGTGAAGACAAATTTTGAGGAGACCAAAAAGTCACCAAAAAATTCTGAAAATTTGAAAAGAGCCCAAAAGTTTAATCTCAGAATTTATGTAGAGTTTGAATTCGAATTTCTGAGAGCGGAATAAAATCTGAAACTTGTACAGTTTTGTCCGACGGGGCTTTTAGGCACTTCTCCAGTTGTGACAACGTGGAAGACATCGTGCAACCCTGACAAGTAGCTGGTAATTCTAGCTTGTACGCTACGGCCCACATTTCTCAAGATGGGAAATAGACCAATGTACCTCGGAGCCAGCTGCCTTCTACCCCAAATCGCTGTACTCCCTTGGTGGACGAGACCCTTAGATACACAGAATCACCCACATCCAAAGCTGAAGGGTCGCCGTCTTTGTCTGCATAACTTGTCTGTCGGGATTGAGCGGCCTTCAAGTTAGACCGATGGACCTCATTTCTCTTCTGCTTGTTGAACTAGATCCGGTCCAAGTATTACCCTTTCACCCGACTCAGACCAGTTTAACGGGTCCTACACTCCGACCATTCAGCGCCTCGAAAGGTGACATTTGAATACTTCCCTGATAGATGTTGTTGTAAGCAAACTCTATTAGGGTTAAGTATTCACCCAATTCCCGCTATGATTAGCATGGAGGCTCGCAACATGTCTTCCAAAATTTGATTAACCCTCTCGTCTGTCCGTCAGTTCGGGGATGGTACGCGGAGCTTCTTGTTAGCTTGTTACCAATGCCGCATGCAGTTGCTCCCAAAACCTTAGCAACAAACTGGGCTCCTGATCGGAGAAGATGGTCTTTGGCACCCCATGTTGATTGACAACTCGAGCGATGTACAATTCTGCATACTATTTCATCCGATAATTGGTAGCAAGGGTCCTAAAGAAGGAAGACAGGGGCATTATTGTCCAATACATGTAAAATAGAAGTAAAATATGTATGCCAATGTCATGCATCAAATTTCAACGAAATTGCAATGGCATGAAGGCCGGTTTTATCAAGTTCAATGGCATTTTCAAACAGGTAAATTTCAATTGCATATATCTAATTAATCCTTAAAAAAAAGAGCTTCTTCTTCCTCTGGCTGTCGGACAACGAACGGACCGAAGCAGCCATGGTTGCACAAATCACTACAATTTATAGAGAGGATGACCTAGAGGAGGGGCCCTGGGGTGGTCGCCGTGCGTGCCCCCTCCCTCTCCGTCGTCCCTGAGCTCGAGCATCATGGCGCCATCGGGATTTGCCGCGCGAGAACATTGTTCCTCCGATCGATCTGCCGGAAGTAAGGACGGGGCGTTCTGACGTCGGATGGTAAAATCTTTGTAATTCAAGCAACTTGAGTGGTAGGTGCGTATCAGTTCGCGCTGGAATGGGTCGGGAGCGAGGGGAAGCTGCATTTTCTCGCTCCCGGCTCCCAGTTCAATTTCACCACCGCTTTCAGCCGCTCTGGCCAAGATCGATTCTCAATGTTGGATATAATTGAATTGTCAGCAATTAAATCAATAAATTCTAGACAATAATTCTGTGTTAATCATATATGTGGTGGTGGATAAAATAAATGATGTCATGGTGGTAATTGATTGCATGGAAACTTAATGTAATTAAGAGAATAATACCTACCTTTACGTGCCTCTTATTCTTTCACCTCATTCATCCGTTGCATCATGAAGTCAATCAAGGCAATAAAATTACTAATTGCTCCTTTGTCTATTCAACGCTTCTATTGTACGGCTCAAAAGGATGTGTGACTTTTTGGTTGTTACGTGAGATACAAAGAGAACAGAGACACAACACAAAAATACTCAAGATAATTCCTTGTTAGTTGTTGCATTCGTTCGTCATCCTCGTCCCGACATCCGCGTGCATGGATGGTGAGAGAACAGGCCTCCGGAACCACTGCCTCTCGAGTTCTTGCATCGAGATATAAAGACAATAAGGTTTTTGGGGAGCGTACTTTATCGCGCGACTGCTCGCTTCGTTCTTCAGCGACGTATTCTTCCCTGCGAACATAAAGCGGCGCCGTGCACGTCTTCTTCCTGTGACACCCCCGCCTTAAACTCCTCCGACCAATTGGTAATCAAGTCCTTGGTGTTAAAAATATTAGATATGAATTTCATCCATTCTATGGTATTAGGAAACAGTAGCCGAGCCCCGCTTAATTGTCGAAATCTTAATTAATTTCAAAACCCTAATCGTCCGGGAAGGACTAAAATAGTGGGCTTCCAAATCTCCACAAAAAACCTACCCATATTTTTACATAACAATTAACTACACATTAAAATAGAATTTGGGAATTTATCAGAATTTTTGGAAATAGTTTAAACACTTTTAAAATTCCAACGATTATAAACCAAGTGGAAAATTCACAGACTTTTAGGAAGTGATTCAGTCAAACTCCCTATAAGCAAAGTTGCTCCAAAATAATTCACTTAGCTCCAACAAAAATTTTTCAGAAATTTGGAGCTCGGGAACCGAGGTTAGCAGTTTTGCTCTTGGGTACTGAAACTTTGCAAGTTAGCCCCTGGAGTCTACGGTTAATTCTGCCGCTAGCCCCTGCCGCTCACTGTTCTTCTTCTACCCCCGTACCGCCCGTACCCGGTTCAGCGGCCGATCGACAGAGCCGATGGAACAAAGTCGAGCGCACGCTATCCTTCCACTGCAAACAAGTCGACGGGTCCACTCCTGCCCACGCCGCCTCTGCTCCTCGGCGCAAGAAAGTCCATCGTTCGTCTTCATTCCGCCCGCGCTCCGCCGCTGCCACCCGTCCGGCCACCGCCCACCGAACCCCCCCGCGCCGGCTAAATTCGTCGCCTTCGGTCGAAATTACTCGCTCCCGGCCCTCCACACCTCTTCTTTATATACTCCAGCACCTAGTTCGCACCATTTCACACCCTCCAATTTCACTCCCTCACTTCTCTGTGCTCCGACGACTCGCCGCCATCCCCGAAGCGCCGCCGCCCGCCGCACTTCTGGAATTCTCGATCCACGGTGAGCCGTTCTTCGATTCCTTCTACCAGAGAACTCCTCGTGTTTCCCTCTCTCCATTTTGATCGGTCGTCGATGCTCTGGTGGCGCAGAATCGCCGGAACCGCCGTGCCCCTCGTCGGAGCTCCGCCGCCGCCGCCACCTCACCGTCGGCAATCCCGATTCCGACCGTTTCGGTCAACCCTGCCGTGCCCCGCGTCATCCTCGAGCTTCCCTGTTTCTCACCCCGGCCTCGGTTCACCTTCCCCGGCCGTCGAATCACCGGAACACCGCCGCCACCATCGCCGCCGTCGGTCGCTCGTCGCCGGCGCAGCTCCGGTGAGCCCCCGCCCCTCTCCGTCATCCAGAAAGCTCCTCTGGTCGCGCTGAGCGTGTTGGGCAACTCCACTTCCCCGGCCGATGACCGCTCCGGCGGGAGCCGCCGGCGAGCCCCGTCGGGAGCCGCTCTGGCGCGCCGCCGAGCCCTGTTCCATGGCCCTGACATGTGGGTCCCACGTCGGTTCAGATTTAATCCAATTCCAGAGAAATTGCTTAGAATTTGTAAAATCCGTATAAAACAGAATACTGATCCAAAAATAGCAAACCAAATTTTGTTCGAACCCTCATG
Organism: Oropetium thomaeum; assembly: GCA_001182835.1. NCBI lineage: Eukaryota > Viridiplantae > Streptophyta > Magnoliopsida > Poales > Poaceae > Oropetium > Oropetium thomaeum. The sequence goes on from LFJQ01000589.1 coordinate 18,598, forward strand.
AAAAACACTAAATTCTGTTAAACACTTTTTATAATACAGTCACATATTTTCAGTAATAACTAAATACTCTCTTCTGTTTATAAATTTTAATTCAAATTCTAGAGTAGGGCTAAGGCTGATATTTTACCCAAAATTTCTCCCTGGCATCACACACCCCCCTGAAAAATTATGAGGATTTTAGGAGCACAAAGTTGTATGTAACATTATAAACAAATACTCCAATCTGCCTACTAAAAATACCCATTTTTAAAAATACAGTGTAAAAGTCACCAAAAAAGGTTAGGTCCCAAAATAAAAGTTGTAGATCTGAATCTCAGGAATTCCCATATAAAGTTTACAATTTATCTCTAAGGTTTACTATGTCATTCTGATTTATAAGATGTAAAAACAGGAACTTCGATGAATTTTTTGTAAAATCTGGAAAATCATCTAGGCCTCAACCAAAGCCCAAAATTCTTATTTCAGAGAGTACATTCAACTAAAAATAATATTAATCTATGATAAAATTTTCATTTTTAACCCTAGTTAGTAGCCGCAGTTAATTAAGTAAGTAGGACCCGTCGAAAAATGTCGAATCTAACCCTGAACCCTAACTATGAAAATCTAGTTATACTTCAATAAAAGCTTTGCAACGCACTTCATTAAACATCACTACTGCATTTTCATTCTATAGGACCCGGCTCAGAAGTCCAGGCGGAGGACGTGAATCCAGAAGAAGCGCCCGCAGGATCTGACTGCCCGTTCGAGTGCACTAACTTTTCTGCAGACCAAGGCAAGCCCCGGTGCACACCTATGTTTTACAAGTTTATTTTTATCACTATGAGTGTAGGAATTGTTTGTGCATTAGGTTTCTAAGAAATTGTCGTGAAACCCTAGTTGCATGATTAAATAGGATTCCTACGGTTCAATTGGTAGAGCCACCGATAGAATGCCGTGCTTAAAGAATTAGGTGCGCGGTAGCATTCGAGTAGTATGGAGACTACTCGTGTTTAATTAAAGAAGAAAAGGAGTATGGATTAAGTTATCGTGATGTGACTAAAAGTTGAGCACCCTGTCGGGTGCGGTTGCATTGGACAAGTTTGAGGTGTGTACCGAGTGCATACTGGTATATGGGAACCAGGAAACCGATGTAGCTCATCGTGCTTTGTTGGACAATTGGCCATCCCTTTTCTGGGTGAACGGACCAGTATGGTGGATGAATTCGCTTTTGATTTTCTGGGCATGTGCTAGTGGGAAAGGCTTGGGCCGTACAGGGACGCAGGGCGTCGCCTGGAGGACCATGTCCTTGGAGGGATGGATATTGAGCCAACACTGTCGCGATGTTGCGAAAGGTAGCCACGTGTGACTCCGTTGAGTGCGCACGTGTCGTGTCATTCGGGTTTCTCCTGCAGGATGTAAATCAATTATAATTGCCGCTCCTCGCGGATAAGAGTAGCACTTGCTCCTTTCCACCGCAACGACATGGAAATGGTTGTTATGGTGAAAATGGTTATTGCACTTGTTTGATGTATTGAACTCGTGATTGTTTAGAATAGTGGCACACTTAGCAAGTTATAATGACGACTATTAATTTGGCTAAAAATTGGTAATAGACATAAGTGCTATTTTCGCAATTACCCGGTCAACTTCCACCAAATACTCCCTGCATTCTAGGAGTCGGTCATTAGATGGCCACGTTGACGGGTAAGTCTTGCTGAGTATTAGTTGCTCAGGCTTTGTGGATTAATATTTTTGCAGGTGATTCTTCTAACTTTGGTTGTGGTGGTTGGGAAGGGATGCACCCTCGGAGTGGACCTTCGAGTGGGTTCCCGCTTCACCAACCTATGAAGATTAAGCACCCGTGGGCTGGCGTGCTTAATTGTATCGTCGAGATGTAAATTTAGCTTCCGCTGACTATCGTTGTTTTCGAACTACGTTTCCGCACTTAAACTATTTGAACCACTCTGTAATATTAAGAATTTAAGTACCCTTTAAATCATTTTACGTGTTCCTGTTAATTATTGTACTGTAACGGTCATTGCTTCGACAAGTGGCTCCCCAAAATGATCCTGGATGAGCAAAC
>LFJQ01000590.1:0-20644 GCA_001182835.1 Oropetium thomaeum
AAATGCCATATGTCTTTCATATCACGCCTGTTTTTTTTTTTTTCCGATTCTGCTTTCGCTATAGTGCATGAGAAAATGAATGAACAGACAAAATTAAATTTCGCACATGTAAGTTTTGAATAAATTTATGTAATAAGACAGTTCACAACTATTTAATTTTTAAAACCAAACAGTTGTGGTACCTTTTTACTCGAACATAATAAACACACGTGCCGCTCTATTATCTCTGAGAAAGCACGATCCAGATAGAAGGGCTAATTGAAAAAGCTATGAGTGCAGGTAATTTGTGCGTTCAGTTTGTGATCTGTGCGCGCGTGATAGAAGGCTAGAAAGCATAGACAGATGCGCTAAGCTGTAATGTTACCGTTATCATTTTTTTTCAGCTCGATCTTTTTAAGTATTGCGCTTCTACTATAGGTAGATAGAGAAGAAGGAACTCTTGTAGGTGCAAGATCAAGGGCATATTAACACTTTTTTCTACATGGAAGAAGGAGCTTATCCCTAAACAATTAAGGTACAAAAAGCTACACATTTTTTCTTAGCACTAGTCAGCCTACATGTCTATATATAATGAGAACCTTTACAATATGATACTAAAAATTTACCAGAGAAATGAGATGCATGGATAGAGACGGTCCAATAGCAGTATAGAAATTGCCCCACCTGGATTAGGGTCATCTGAATTGCTAGTCAAAATTCAGAGAAATTACTGTAGCCTAAATTTGATGGACTTTCAGCCATCAGATCCAAAAGCAACAGATCAATCGATATGTTTTACCATGAAATCCACTGCTACAGTACCTTTCAACAGTGTTCGTGCTGTAGTGTTATTCACGGGACTGTTGGCTCCCTCACACATTTTACTGTTTATATTGCTACAGTGCGGTGAATTTTGTTCACCACTTCAGTCAATCCGGATCCCAACGCACAAGGAGGATAGCCAAAACATATCGGTCATGGACTTCAAACCGACACGATATGACAGAATCATACGCCGTTCGGGTTGCAACGATCGCAAGAGGCAAAGGGGTTAGCAGCAGTTTGGCTACGCAACATATTTCACTCGTTGCGGCATATCATTACTGGCTCTGAGAATACAAGCTGACCCAATCCTTCTATTTCCTGAAGTCAAGGAATTGCTCGGTCTTGTCTAGCTCAAATTCCCAGTTCCTGCCAGTCCCACCCAAGCTCAAAACGTGTTCGTTTTCCGTGAGGCGGTGTCTCTGTGCATCACCCACTACTTATCACTGCAGCTTTATATGACCTTCTTAGAAAAGGAAAACACATTACTATATTGCAATAGTTGCATAATGTAGATATTAATACTACTAGTTATTACTTTAAAATTAAAGAGAAACCTAAACCTTGATACTAAAGGTGTGGAGAGTAGGGAGGTACGGTATGTAGTACTATAGAGACATTTCTTTCTCGATACATGACATTGTATAAGTGAACCCAAGTCGTTTCTTCGTCTTCAGGAATTCGGTAAGGTACTTTTGGAAACACATAGTATTGTACAATAAGTAGTAACCGTTAGAACACTGTAAAGCTTAATTTGGCTATGTAGCACCCCTCGGATGCCAACCATGTGTCTGTTAAGGTTAAAATTAATTGATGCACCTCTCTTTTTGTTGAATTTACTCCTTGGTTCAAACAGCTCATAACTGACTAATTCAGTGCAGAGGAAAATAGGCAAAAAAGGATAAGGTAAGAACCAGAAAAATACCAACCACACATATGGTCCTCTTGTAGGCAATTAAGCTAGTTATTTTGTTGCGTTAAAAATGATATAGGCACTTTAGCTCAAATGGTCCTGACCTTTTTCATGTTATTGAAGATAAGAATGACATTAACTCTTCTGTGATACATCAAATTCGTGATGTTATGGAAGTCAAATGCCAGTAGTTTCTGCAGCAGGGATGCTAGAATTTCGGTTATAGTATATGCTGAGTGTCCACAGTATGAGCTGCTTACATTGGCTGGAAAGAAAACCGCTTCGAGACTTGAGACTTGAAACTTGAATGAATGAAGTCAGGGCTGGAAGGATTAATTGGAGGAGGTGAACGATCGTCATGGTCATGGCTGATAGATTCTCTTGGAACGGTCGTCATCGCTTGACGCTCGTTTGTTTAATTTAATTGTGTCAGCCCGATCCTTGCCTCGTTTTGGTTTGCTGCAGGATGTGGAACCGATGGCATGAGAGCTTCCTGGAGGCTGAAGCTACAAGTAGGGACTTCAATAACAAGATTAATGGCGAGAGACAGGTGGCTGCCATTCGAGTGCTGCCGCTCTCACTTTACTTTTGCTTTTTGCACGTACCACGCCTCCTCTGCTAGCAGCAGTTTGATCCCAGATGCCTCCCGCTCCCACCATACTTCATACATTTCGTTTTTTCGATCTCCTATATTTTGTTGAGTCCATGCTTTGGGAAAGCTCTAAATAATACTACTTGAGTGGCCGAGTGTTTCATAAATACTTCAACACTGAATTTTAGTTATAAGGTCACAAGGTTTTGTATAGATAAACTCCTTCCTTTTTATGGACACAAGGAGAGGACAAGTTTCATAAAATGCAGGAGTCAAATAAACTTGAGTAATAAACTCTGAACACCCTCATGTGTGCATGTACTCACTGCTCATAAAAAGAGAGAAACCTGCCACATTAATCAATGTGCAATTACCTTTATGCCAAGACGTAGGAATGCAAGTTGTTCACTATTTTTGGTCGTCGGGCCATATAGCTGGCCAACGGGGCCACGCCCGGCTGCCCGACACAGTTCACACTGGGCTCGTGCCCTGCTGAATTGGCATTTTCATAGCCGGGCCGTGTCTAGCCATGAGTCGGATGCCTAGGCTCAAGCACGGTCTGGCCCAGAAACCTAATAAGTATTATATGTTTAGTATTTTTCCTTCAATATAATTTCTACCATAAAAAATAATATTAAAAATGAAATAATAATGGGTCGTGTCGTGCCAATCCAACGGGCTTCGGCATAGGTCCAAACACAAACCCTCGTCAAGCTGCGGGCAGGCATGACCCTTTTCAATTCGTGCTAGGCCGTGCTTGTGTCAGGCCACAAAAATAATGTACCCATTTGGTCCGGCCAGCTATATCAGAAGAACCCCACCCCTCCCTCATAGTGCCATCTTTCCAAATTTACACTAATCATCCTTAGGAATGAATATATTTCCTTTCTTTTTTCCTATAATAATACTTTCATTAATACATTGACATAGGTAAAAAGAACGTCATCCTTTTTTCTAATTATCATGCACGGTTGTTTTGATTGTTCAAAGAAATATTTTTTCACATGTGCCTGATGCGCGTGCATGGTTGCTAAATCCCTACCAATACGATGATACCGAGTGCACCAAACTTAAATACGTAATGTTACAAATTATGAGCGACATTTACTTTATTCACTTTCAACAACTAAATTAAACAGGTGTACCTGCTTCTACTTTCATAAAGCATTTGATTATGTCATACACATGTGCATCTCTGGAATGGAGAACATGACACACATGTGCATCTCCATAGAAAAAAACAGATGATGAAAATGATCGAAGTACTGGAATGGAACATGACACACATGTGCATCTTCACCTGGTGCGTGGTGTGCGCCTAGTAAGAAGTACTGTAAAGTTGTGAGTTTTCAAAGTAATTCCAAAAGATTGAGTTATGGTGCATGCAAACTCATTCATCTGAAAAAAAAGGGAGAACAGGTGCCGTACCAAAAAAAAAAAGATCTGAAATATATCTTTGCAAAGCTATGTACTAATTAAATAGTTTCCTTTAGATTGGTTTTTGCAGGCGATCTGTTGATTTTTAATCCGTCTTATTCTAAGAAAATATGATACATATCATATTCTATTAGAAGTTGCTATAACTAATGATATTTGAACCATAATTTATAATTTATATATCTAAACAAATTTTATTAAAAGAAGAATGGTCAAAGTTACATTAAATAAGGAGAGAGTATACATCATTTTCAAATTCTTTCTGAAATAGCGGCTAGCTAGTATCAATTATATATTAGAGGTACAAGGGTTATTGCAACCACAAAGCCACAGGTTTGATGATGCCAAAACTCTATTAGCGACCAATATGTAACTTTTAGTGATTAAGTTCTTTTGGCAGCTAGAAACTATTTTTCTTGTAGTGTATAGTGCTGTCTCATGTGCTGAACGACAAAATTACATATAACACATGAACCAGAATGAGGATGAATATTTACCTGATTTGATTGTATAAGACAAAGGTGACATGCAAGGCGTCTTGTTCTGCCTATGCTGAAAACTATTTTTAAGATAGCCACTCTGCAGACCATTTTCGTCTCGCTCCTAGCGGGACTGTCGTACAATGGATCCCTCACACACTTAACTATGGTGCCACACGGGATTCTTGTCTCGGCAGGTAGAAACTTATTGCTGCATGATAAGAACCCTGCTCTGTGTGGACGCAGGTCTCTTGATCCCATATGCCTCCCGCTCCCAGGAACTCTACACCGTTCATTTTCTCTCTTTCGTCTTTTGTTTGATGTCTTATCTTCCTTCTCTTATTCTACTGTAGATACAAGTGACGCGTATGCAGTATGCAGTACGTACGTAAAGGGGAAGAGTAGAAGAGGGGGAGAGAACCATTAACATTAAGAGATCGACTAGGTAGGCCTTTCCTTTTATAAATAGAAGGCGAGGACCCTTCGATATGATATGAAATATGGTACTCCAGCTTTCACAACTCTAGTACCATCAAGTTGTATGCGGCCTCTGAATCCTGGTACTCAGACAACGACTTAAAGTGATTAATTAATAGCTCTGTCACACATTTGCCTCAAATGTGACTAATAATACCAAGCGGGATTGTACATAAATGCACAAGACTTAAATGTCACAAAAGGTGAACAACATTTCCTTCACCTTTTCAACAACCAAACGTATCTTTGTTATTTTGTCATTGTAGTTTCGGGAAGCACTTCACTATGTCACCCATGTAGTCTATATCTCTCTAGGAAACATAGCATTGAAGGGATGATGCTGGAAACGAAATTTGTGATTCCAAGTAACTGAACTTCACAATGTGATTTATTTGTGTGCGCAAGCGTAACTAGCACAAGGTTTAATTTGTATAATCGTGAATTTTGAAGTGATTCAAAATGATTCGTCAGTTAGCATATGGTGCAGTGAAGCTCATTCACCAGAAAAAAAAATTAACACAATGAATACTGCATAAAAGAAGAAATGAAATATGGTCTAAAAAAGCACTGAAATATATAGTTAACATATAAGTAATGAAGTTTGAAGATATATATATGTAATAAAATTTTTCAGTCAAACATGTGAAGTATCAAAACAAGCAATAAAACATTGTTTGGGGAAAAAATTTCTAAAATTGTTAATAAGCAAGAGTTCAAAAGAAGATGCAAATAATATAAAAAAATAATGTGTAAATTGTTTGAATTGAATTCAAATTTCAAAACAAATAAACTGGAGTTGGATATTCATAAGCAATTTCTGATCAACTGAAAAAAGCTTTAAATTAACAAAATTTTACTACTTTCTTATTTTCCTGATCTTTCTAGGGTGGGTAAAATGTTTTCTTTTCCCCACATAACAAATTAACATTTTGCTCTCTGTTCTCTTGATCTCCTCTTCCTCCAAAGTATCATTGCTTTCACTTTATTGTACCAGCATTATTAGTCAAGCGAGCCGGAGGTTATTAACCATAACCATGAACCATGACATGGGCGGACGCACCTGAAGTCGAAGGAGAAGATGAAATTTTTTTATTTACTGCAATTTTCTGAAAAAGATCAACAGTATCTTCTATTGCTATTAATAGCATTCGTATTAAAACATAGCCTCATTGGAGCTATAGCCTTGCTTTCAAGTGCCGGGACTGAAAGCAAAGGTAGAATCTGCACTTGCCAGCGGATCCGGATTTATGATTGGAGTGTAGTGCAGCAGTTCTCAGGTCCGTAGGCTCCGCTTCAGCCCGTGCTCAATCTTAGCTCTGGCCAAGAGTCCTGCAGCGGCGCCCTAGACCAGTCTTTCGTCCCTCGGGTGGCAGTGCCCGGTCGCCCTCTGCTCTAGTTTGGATGGCCTGATCGATCAGGTCATCCTGTGATCGCTTCGCCCGTATGCTGTTTCTGTATCGGACAAGAAAACAGCCGATTCAGCCAGGGGACCAAGCACGCTGGACAAAGCCCCGAAATGCTGCATTGCCGAGCGGGAAGGCGTCACCCGCTCTAGCTAAATTTCCCGATGTCTCCTACTCCCACCTAGGCTCGAGCCAGATTCTGGGGAAGGAGAGCATCTCTGGTGAAGCAGTTACCGGGTCTCTACTCCTTCGAATGGTTTCCTCTCTATATATGTGTGGCCAGGCAGATTAGAGACATAAAGGTCCTTCCAAAAGACACACACACACACATTCAGTACTTCAAAAAAGAAAATGATAATTTAATGCACAGTATCATAAACGGTGGAGTATAAGGCCTCTTTTGATTATGCAGATTTGGGTGAGTTTCGAAGTAATTTCAAAATATTCATCAGTTATAGCATACAGTGTTGTGCAGTTCATTCACCAGAAAATTATTATCACAACGAATACTGCATTAAAAATGAAATGAAATATGGTCTAAAAAAGAAATGAAATATATAGTTGCACAGACAGCTAGATATGTAATAAATAGTTTTTCAGTCAAACATGTTCTGCTTCTTAAAATTTATAAAGTACAAACATACAAAGCAAAACATATATGTACATTGTACACGTTCTTCAAATTAACAATTACTGTAATCTCTTGCTTTCCTGTTCTTGCTTGGGTGGGTCGAATTTTTTTTTTCTTACATAACAAATTAATTTTTTCCTCTACTGTTCTTGATCTTCATCTTCCTCCAAAATATCATTGCTTCACTTTGTTCTAACTGCATTAGTGGACTGAGCCGGAGGTCCAGCATCTCCTTGAACCATGAACCGCTGAGATCGGGCCCCCAACTGAAGTCGAAGGAGAAGATGATGAATTTTTGTTTACTGTATGTAATTTTTGAAAAAAAGATCAACAGTATGAACTCCACTTGCTGTTAATATCATCTGTGTTAAAACATAGCCTCATTGGGGTTATAGCCTAATTGTTTCAATTCAAGTTCAGGGACTGGATGCAAAAGTGGCAAGTGCACTTCCCGGAGGATCGGGATTTGTGAACGGAGTGCAGTGTAGCAGTTACCAAGCTTCGGTTCAGTGCGTGACCAATCCGGCCAAGAGTCCTGCAGCGGCGCCCCATGCCAGTCCTTCGCCCCTCAGCTGGCCGTGGCCGGTCGCACTGTTCCCGAGTTTGGATGGCCTGATCAATCATGCCATCACGTGATCGCTTCGCCTGGATGCCGTTTCTATTTCGGTCAAGAAAACTATCGATTCAAGCAGGGGACGGAGCATGCAGGAGAAAGTCCCGGAACGCTGCAAATAGGAACAGGCAAGGTGACTGCCTTTCTAGCTAAATTTCCTAGTGCCTCCCAATCCCACCCAGGCTCAAGCCCATATTCCGGGGAAGGAGAGCATCTGTGGGCTGGTGAAGCAGTTACCGGGTTTCTGCACATTTGAATCGAATGGTTTCCTCTCTCTATATATGGCTGGAGCTATATCAAGTAGGGACTTCATCAATATTAACGTCGTTCATTTCTCGATCTCTTATTTTGTTTGAGACGCGACCTTGTCTACTGTCTTGCTTTATTGATGATGCCTTTTAACTACAGCAGAGAAGAGAAGTGATATATATGAGCACTCTAGAAGAGAAGGAGAACTATCGTTGAGAGATGACTATCTAGGGCTGGGTAGCTTTTATTTTGGCGACATTTAAATTTCCTTCATCTTTTTCACCAAACAAAAATACAGTACCTTTGTTATTTGCTACTGCATAGTTTTGTGAAAGCACTTCAGTAATTGTCACACATGATGGAAATTTGTGATAGCAAGTAATTCAAACTTAATTTCACACTGTTAGTTGTATGTGCACATGCCTAAACTAGCACATGGTTTGTAAAATTGTGAATTTCGAAGTAATTTCAAAAGATTCGTCAGTTAACATATGCTGTTGTGCAGCTCAGTCCCCAGAATTTTTTTAAAAAAAAAACGGTACTAGAAAAAAAAAATATGATCACAACGAGTGCTGCACGAGAAAAGAAATGAAATATTAGTTCCACAAAGATAATGTCTGGCTAATATAATAAGTATTTTTCCCAAGTTTTTCCACTCATCAAACATGTTCTCGAAGGAGGCAATTTTCCCAACTTTTCTCGGTAATCAAACATGTTCTCTGTCTGTGCTACTTCTGAAAATTTGTGAAGTTGCACAAACACTCATGGGTTTGGAGCAGCTTGACTGGAACATATTTCACTCAGTTTCAACATTTCCAGTTAAACCGTGAGCCACTGCATCGGTGGAGGGAACTGAAGTTGAAGGAGAAGATGAAGTTTTTCTTTGCTGCAATTTTCTGAAACAGTACACTCATTTGTTGTGAATAGCACTTATATGGAATAGACTCAGTAATAAAACTTCTACTATCACTCTCATACCCTGAACATCCATCTCTCTTCACATTTCACTAATCTGCAATACAACATTCCAATTGCAGAAATGGGTTACAAAAACGTTGAGAAGTATATATTGCCTAATCAGCAACACCTTTGCTAATTGTTGCAAGTGCAGGGACTGAACTGAACTAAGATGGAACACCTAAATGCGGTTCAATTTTCATGATATGGCGATTTGACGAAACTGTAGCAATTTTCTTGCCCGTCTGAGATCAGAGCGCCGTGCAGTAGTTTGCAATTCCTCAGGCTCCACTTCAGCTTGTGTTCAAACCTTGCTGCAGCCAAGAGTCCTTATCCTTCAGCAGCGCCCTAGCCTAGCCCAGTAGTCCTCCACCCCTCTGCCAAGGCGCCAAGCATCATCCTGACGTCGAGTTTGGATGGTCTAATCGATCTGTTTCCGCAAAGAATACATCCGATTCAGGCAGGGGAGGTGGCGCTGGGCCAAGGCACAAGTTGCTACGATGCGGAAGGGGTCATCCGCTCTAGCTAAATTTCCTAGTACCTCCCAATCCCAATTCCCACCCAAGCTCAAGCCATATTCTGGGGAAGGAGAGCATCTGTGGGCTGGTAGTTACTGGGTCTCTGCTCCTTCGAGGTCTCCTCTATATATACGTGTGGCCAACGGCCAGGCATATTATGAGACATACATGTCCAGCCAAAAAGAATGACACATTCAATACTTCACAAGAAGAAAATCGATAATTTAATGTACAATACAATTAAGGTGAGTATCATGGCACTTTTGATTCCTAGAACTATAAGTATAATTTAATTGGCCTTTTCCTATCACATCAAAATGATCATAATTTATATATATGTTCTCTTCACGGAAAAACCTCTTGCACCCAGGTCTACTCGAGCAGAAAACCCAGCATCTCTCACAAACATGCATTTTTTAACAGACAGACCACCTCTATTTTTCTTGGAAAACCTCAACATTGTCACATCTACGTTCTGAGTTGGACAATAGAAACAAATATCGGCCCTTTTAGAATGATTTTAGAATTTCACAAGGAATCCCAATAAAAAAAACTGTAGTATTCTCAAGTTCTAAACAGGCATTCTCACAACTCAAGGCCCCAAGGATTTTTTTTCTCTGTATCAAAGTCTGACTCAACTTTTGAAGGCGAATCGAAGTTTGAAAATACGTAACCATTCAACCAGTAACTTTGTTTCACCCAGTTTCAGCCAAAGTATAAGATCATAAGTTTACATGTTCGGCTAAGATCAGAACAAAAGGCTCGGTATCAGCTATTCACTGCTACTAGAACTTCTTGCAGGTCTATGCTCCTGGTAATGATGATTTCATAGCACAGCACCCATCAATATGGTATCTAGGATCCGACTATCTGTACTGCTCAGGAAGTCGATAGCCTGTCATTACTATCTTATCTGCAAACATCTTGCCAGTCTTTGGCATGATGTGCCAGTGCATCGTCAAGTTGAAATCCTTGCCTTTCAAATTGCTTCCCTGTAAACAGATAAAAGGGGCATAAATCAATCTTGCAATTGAATATCTGAAATGGTGCATCATAGTGCAGAATATATTGACAGATAGTTGCGTTATACAAGAATGGAAAATTTGTACTGACATAATAAATATTATCTAGTGAAGACCAGAAGACAACCAGTTGGACATGGGTGATTCAAGAGAAACTACGTTGCACTATGCCATTTACCATACTACAAAAGTATAGTCTACATAGATTCAGTTGTTAGTGGCTCAATATCGAAAAAAGTATGAAGCCAAGACAGATCAAAAGATAACCAGTTGGAAATGGTGAGTTCAGGACAATCATTGTACATAATCCCAATGGCCATGTAACAAAACTGGACCCTACATGGACTCAATTTTTACTGAATTGATAGCAGGGTAAACATAAACAAAAAGGTACACATGGTTCAGAAGCAGGGAGCGATTATAGATAACCAATCTCATTAGATCATATGCAAAAAAGGGGAAAATTATCTTAATTCATTCAAATTTCAAAATAAAGCATACAAAACTACACAATAGCATTATCAATCACTAATCAAATCTCATAGAGTCACTCAAATTCATCCAATCTAAGTGATGTGTTTTGCTGGAGGTGGTGCGGATGTCTCCCCGCCCGGTTGTAAAGTATTCTTTTCCTTTTTATTATATATATTTATAACACAGCAGGGTTTCCCTTGCTGTACTTACTTTCAAGAAAAAAAAATCTAAGTGATGTGCTTGCCTGGTCAATAAATCTGTACTTGTTTGTGGTATGGATTAAAAACTTAGCATGCTCCTTTGCCGGTATGATTCCATCCCAAAGTGAAACCTGAACAGAAAGCAAATATAATTATTTCCATTATAATAGTAGTGGGGAACTGGGGAACCTGAATTATAATATAATGGCAGCAGAGAGAAAACAATTTCATATGCTGAGCACTGACAGCATCTTTGTTCAAAAGGTCATAATGAAGTCATAACATGCATCACAAGCCACACCTACCAAAATAAGTTTGCAGATATGATCAAACTAACATTCAATGTCCGTTCTAGGCACAAAGTTATCAATTTTTATGAAGGATGATGTCTATTCTGACCATAACCAGAACAGCAGGTTTTGAAACTGTGTGCATCAATTCAGTACAAGTTGAAGAATCTAACAGCAGTATAGGTTTAATTGATTGGCTAAGAGAAACTGTAGTGCAATCGTATAGCACATTAATTCAGTACCAGAGTTATTAAAAAAAGGAAAAATTACAGATGCATTTGTCACAGCCCCCATGTGCAGAGTTGAGACATACTGAAGCCATTACTACAAACTATAAGTAAATACAAATTGACTGCACTACGGTCACAGGGACAAAAAAACTAATGCCCTAATAAATCGATGCTACATACTTCTAGTTACTTATAATCACCCAAGCACCCATAGTGGCTCATAGGATCATGAGAAGAAATAAGTAAGAAAATCACATTGCTGGATCAGAAGCAAAAGATCCTTTGTTATATTACACATTGTAGGTTTTCCTAAACCTATACACTTTCCTAAATGCAGTATGGTTCGTTCAGGATGCAATCTTAGATTAGAAGATTGAAGACATTGCACTTACAATACGTTAAACTGTATGCTCCCTCAGTTTCTCAAATACAAATAATGATGCTTGGAAAAACATAGAATTAACGCAAGAGTAAGAACCACCAAACGTACCTGATTCAATGCATTCTGTGCAGTCTCATACTCAGCAGCCACAAAAACAAACACCTACAATCACCCCCAAAAAAGTGATGTTGAGCAACCAGAAGGAAGGGAGCCTCCTTAAGTACACATTGTTTTGACGGATTGAAGAGATCATGCAAGCTAGAACAGCATCAATGAATTGCCATGAAAGTACACAGCAACTGAAGGAATTAAACCCAAATACGGAGACACAAATTTTTCCTTTGATTTCGATACTAAAAAGATATTAATTCATATGTGGTGAAATACCTTTTCAGTTCTCAAATATGATCCTATGTTCGCTCTATGGCTCACACGCGACAGAAGCTTGAAATTGCTACACTAAATCTCGCCTTGTTATCTTATCAACCTTTTCTACCTTACTAAGCTAATACAGTATCTAGGTTTTGGTCATATCGTGGAGGCATTGAACACCAAGGAAAAGGAGATGATGTATCAGAGACACATATAATATAACATAGTACCTGTTTTGTGTTCCACGTGAACAGGGATGAGAGGTCTGCCGTAATGTTGAGCGTCATGCTAACCTTCAGCAACAACAGAAGAAAAGTGGTCTTTAGAATCCACGGAAAATCCTTCTCCTTAGACGACACAACAGGGCAGGGAGACTACCTCGTCGTTTCCGTTAGCCTCCTTCTGGAACCAGTTGATGTTCAAGATCTGCATAACAGTTCATACGACGGGGACAGCGTCAACACAACAGATAAATCCAGCAGATTAATCAGCAAGAGGCTGATGAGGTAGATCGAGGCAACCTCAGGCGCCAGGGATCGCGCTTGCGCAGGCAGGGACTGGGGACGGAACTGAGGGAGCAACGGGCCGGGGAAGGAGAAGGGGCGCTACCTTGACGGAGGCGGTGGGGGTGGCGGAGTTGAAGTTGTCGGAGAAGGAGGCGGCGAAGCACATCGCGGCCAGTATCGTAACGGCAAACGTCGCAACCGCGTTCGCCCGGTGGCCGAACGAATGCATCCTGCCTCGCCCTCCGCTTCCTCCCTCACAGCGCTGTGGCGGAGATCGCCGGACTGCTCCTTCCGCTTCCGCCCCGGCACCGGCGACCTCACTTCAGTTTTCGCCCTGTCGAATCGAATCGAAGAGGAAAAAAGGAAAAATCTCGCTAGGTTCCGGTTCGTACAAGGACCTACACGTCGGCGAGCGGAAGGAGTCTGACATGGCAATCGGTGATTGGCCGACGCACGTCACGGAAGACAGTCAAAGTCACGTGGCAACTGGGCCAAATAGAGCGACAGTTTCACAGGCCCTTGGAACCAGTTCCATGTTATTCCATCCGGCCCATCCTGAACCAGTTCCATGTCATTCCACAGGCGGCCCGGCCTGGATCATTGGTCCACGAACGAGACTTGCGAACCCGAGCGCAACCGAACCCTAATTTAATCCCCCGCCTGGTCATTGGCGGTGGCGGCTTAGCGCGACCTAATTCCTACCAGTTCTACGCGGGAAGACCACCATTTGGGCACGTAATAAAATAATCCGCGCCAAATCGGCAACCGCCGTCGCTTCCACACCACCCACCCATCGATCTGCTCCAGCGCACGGGCAACGACCGGCCGGCTGGCGGCGCCTGCTTCTCCGCTGTCAACACCACAAACACGGGGCGCGCGCGCCCACCGCCGACCTGACCTGGTGGCCGTATTCCCGCTAACCAACCACACACGCTAAGCAAAAGACGATTAGCAGCTCCAGCACTGAGGCAGGCCTTCCTCTGCTTTTTTCTTTTTGTTTTTCTTTACCACCTGCTTCACGCCACTGAAGAGAAAGAAAAAGGAGAAAACTGGAAGCAAGCTTGGGCTTCTGGCTGCAGAATATTGGCATTCGCTTTGGCAAATTGCTTGCGTAGCGGAAGGGGCGAGACAGCCAGCGGCAGCAGGCGTTTGTTCGTTTATTCCGTTCTACGCGTCCCAACAATTCCCAGGCCGAGATTCCCTACTCTACTCCCGACCTCGTTGTCTTGTTGGTTTCCGGTCTGTCCCCCGCGGCTTTGACTTGGTTTCTCCTCCGGCTCCGAGGTTCCGGTCTTCTTGGGGATTTGGTTCTTCTTGGGGTTTGAGTCCAGCTGCGGTCGCGAATTTCTTGATTTGAATTGGTGCTGTTTGGAGATTTGTTTGGAGAGAGGCGCGATTTTTGTCGGAATCCGCCTTGGTTCTGTCAAATTTGGGAGTTCATTTCCTTAGGATTTGACGCGGCCTGGGGTGATTTGAAAAAGGAGGAGTTCTGAGCTGCAGATTTGTTTCTCTTTTCCGGAGAAAGGAGCGAGATGGGAAAGCCGTCACTGAAGAAGAAGAGGGCCTCCGGCGGCGGCGCCAAGTCGGGCGAGCACGGGGCCAAGCCGACGGCGCTCGAGCGCTCTGGCTCCAAGGTCCTCGACGGCGACGAGGCCCTCTTCATAGACATGGCGCAGGAGCACAAGGAAGAGGGCAACAAGCTTTTCCAGCGCCGGGACTACGACCGCGCGCTTCTCAACTACGACAAGGCCATCAAGCTGCTACCGCGGGCGCACGCCGACGTCCCCTACCTCCACAGCAACATCGCCGCCTGCTACATGCAGATGAGCC
This sequence comes from Oropetium thomaeum, assembly GCA_001182835.1. Taxonomy (NCBI): domain Eukaryota; kingdom Viridiplantae; phylum Streptophyta; class Magnoliopsida; order Poales; family Poaceae; genus Oropetium; species Oropetium thomaeum. The sequence continues at coordinate 14,377 of LFJQ01000590.1, forward strand.
CACCGGACTACTACCGCGCCATCAACGAGTGCAACGTCGCCCTCGAGACCTCGCCCAAGTACACCAAGGCGCTGCTCAAGCGGGCGCGCTGCTTTGAGGCGCTCGGGCGGCTCGACCTCGCCTGCAGGGACGTCAACAAGGTTCTCTCCTTGGAGCCCAACAATCTCACCGCGCTTGATGTGGCCAACAGGGTCAAGAAATCCATGGAGGAAAAGGGCATTGTATTGGACGACAAGGAAGTCATGCCCACACCGGAGGAGGTGGTTGCCGATGCGCCGAAGGAAAAGCCGCGGAAGAAGAGGGCTGGACGGAAGGTAGCAGCCAAGATGGCAGCAAAGGCCGCAGCAGCAGCTGTGGAGGAAGCGGAGGAACAGAAGGCCGGAGAAGCTGTCAAGGAGGTGGAGGAGCCACCGAGGCAGGTAAAGCTGGTGTTTGGTGAAGACATAAGGTGGGCTCAGGTGCCGGCAAGCTGCAGCATGGCACAGCTGCGCGAGGCTGTCCGGAGCAAGTTTCCAGGTTTGAAGGCAGTTCTTATCAAGTACAAGGACAAGGAGGGCGATCTCGTGACCATCACCAACCAGGATGAGCTGAAATGGGCTGAAGAGTTGGCCAAGCCTGGGAACTCACTTCGGCTTTATGTCACCGAAGCCGACCCAGAGCATGAACCTTACATTGAGGATGGCACCAATGGACAATTGGAGAGAAATGTGAACAATCCTTCAGATAATGGAAGTACCAGAAGCAATAGGCAGGATGAGGACAGGAGCACAGTAACTTGTATTGATGATTGGATTGTGCAATTCGCTCGACTGTTCAAGAACCATGTTGGAGTCAGCTCTGATGAGTATTTGGACCTTCATGAGGTTAGTATGAAACTCTACAATGAGGCAATTGAGGACACTATTACTACCGAGGATGCCCAGGAGGTGTTCCAACTAGCCGAGGGCAATTTCCAGGAAATGGCAGCACTTGCATTTTTCCACTGGGGTAATGTTCATATGTCACGGGCCAGAAAGAGGTTGTTCTTGTCTGGAGACACTCCAAGAGAAGTGGTGCTGGAGCAAGTGAAGGAAGCATACGAATGGGCAAAGGAAGAGTACAACAAGGCTGGAAAGCGATATGAAGAAGCCGTGAAGGCCAAGCCAGACTTTTTTGAAGGTTTCCTTGCACTTGCGCATCAGCAGTTTGAGCAGGCAAAACTGTCATGGTACTATGCAATTGGTAGTAACGTGGATTTGGACACATGGCCTTCATCTGAAGTCTTGGAGCTCTTTAATAAAGCTGAGGATAATATCGAGAAAGGTACAGAAATGTGGGAGCTTGTGGAAGAACATCGTCTGAAGAATAGGTCCAAACCTAGCCAGGAAAATGTTGTGCTAGAGAAGATGGGCCTGGAGGAGTATATCAAGGATGTATCCACTGATGATGCCGCTGAACAGGCATCCAGTTTGCGATCTCAGATAAACATTTTGTGGGGTATGCTCCTTTATGAGCGTTCAATTGTGGAATTTAAATTAGGTCTTCCAATGTGGGAGGATTGTCTGATGGCAGCTATTGAAAAATTTAAACTTGGGGGTGCCTCAGCCACTGATATTGCTGTATTGGTAAAAAACCACTGTGCCAATGAAACTGCTCAAGATGGTAAGAGAGAAATTCTACGTATATATATTTGTCATGAGGGATACCTTTTGTTTTACTGATTATACATGGGGTAGGAAGTATTCTCTAAAATGTGCTGATTAGCATTTGCTACCCTTTATAGAAGGTACACTGAGTTCATTGACATGATTATTAAAACCTGACTTTTGGGTTTGTTAACCTAGTACTATTGTTGATATTAAATGTATTGAACTTTCTCTGTACTTTTAAATCATTTGTCATAACTTTTTTTAAAGGATTATAAATTATGCAGCTCATTCATTAACTGTTACAGGTTTAGCCCCATATCATGCATGTCTCATAGAATTGCCCATGTATGCATATGCTGAAATTTGACTTTTTGCTATGCTGAATGGTTCCAGATCACTCTTATTTTCCAAAATCATTTTCGAATGATAAATGATATTTGTCTCTAAGATTATCTCAACTGCTTTGTAGGTTTTGGTTTCAAGATTGATGAAATTGTGCAAGCCTGGAATGAAATGTATGATGTCAAACGGTGGCTGCGCGGTGTTCCATCCTTCCGCCTTGAGCCATTATTTAGGCGGAGAGTGCCACAATTGCATACAGCTTTGGAACATATATAGTACTCATGACTTCCCTCTGAAGCATATCACATTCCAACTTTCAAGGCTTTATTTTGTCAAAAGTGAGTATAAGAATTGTCATCTTTTTACAGTTGCAGTTTATTTGACATGCACTTGTGATTTCTTTTTGTTCATTTCCTGTTCCTGCATCCCTGCATTAAGATAGTTATGTACTTTGCTTTGAAGATAGTTGTGAGATAGTTATGTACTTTGCTTTGAAGATAGTTGTGCTGACGATATGCTTGTGGTGCCACAAATTTGTTTTGACCATTCCTACACAATAGATTTTTTGCAAGCAATAGAATCCTAGAGTCCCCACAGGTTTGATGTTGTTCCACTTCTATCAAGAGATGCAGCTTGGTTACTGCTTAATCACACCTTTTAATATAAGCTTAATTCGTTTCTAGTTGTACATTCACTGGAGGGCAACACTGTATTTATCAATGTATTTGATATTCAGATGGACTTGGTTACTATCTATATTTCGATAGCGGCGTATTCTTGTGGGCCTAAATGTACCTTTATTGAAGCTTTAACCTTAGTCAGTACAGTATAACACCTATAAAGTGCTGTTTGGATCAAGAATTTTAACGCAAACACAATCTTAATTGGAACACGCTGGTATCGTAATCAATATAACAAAAAACTTTACATTGTTTGGTTCCAACTCAGTTAAGGAAACGGAATCAAAGGGTAGCAGACTAGCACGTGGGGTGGCAGACTTGCACATCCATCACCATTTGCGTAAATCATCCCCCGGAGCAGGGTTCATCCTGGTCTTTTTTTTTTTCCTTGAATGCGCAGCTCTCCTACGTATCATTCATTAAAAAGAAGAGTAGTAAAGTACAACACACACCACACCCAATTGTCTCTAGTTTTCATTTGTGCCACGAACTAAAAAGAGAGAACGACCAACATCCTACCAACAACAACTAGGTGCTCGGGCTACCTGCAACTGGGAGCTGTGCAAGCCCTCGAGCACCAGCAAGACACCACAAGTACCTTTCTTGCTCTATGAGTGTTACAGTCCGCTGAATATTAGGTGATGCTTCATTGAAACACAGTCATTTCGCTGTTAATTATCAAAGCACCAAGAATAATCAAGGAATTGATTCCTTTGCTGAAAATGGTTGGTGCCAACTTGATCCACCGCTCATGAAAAGAATTGTCATCTGCTTGTGGTGCTGGCTCATGGAGACCTACTTTATTGAACAACTCGAACCAAATTTGTCTAGCAAAAACACAGCCAAGGAGTAAATGTTGAATATCCTCCTGAACTTGATCACACAAATTGCAGCAGCTTCGATGTGGCAGACCCCTCTGAGCCAATCTATCTGCCGTCCAACAGGGATTGCAAAAGGCCAACCATAAGAAAAACTGACACTTCTTTGGTGCCCAACTCTTCCAGATCAGTGCCAACCATGATGTGAAGTAAATTAAGATCTGGCATGAACATCTGAAGTAAAGTTTTTACGTCTTCCTTGGTCAGGTCTCATCCCCATTTTGTATTTCATAGGATCTTTTTATAATTTACTACTTCAGCTCCTCACTGCCTGGTCTCGAGTAAGGTGATATTGCTTGTAAGGGATTGGTTTTTTTTCCTCTCTTCAACACAAAAACATGCAGTGCTCCTGCATATTTGAGAAAAATATTAAGCGACTTGATTGGTTTTAATCTTTGCTTCAGTTTATTTTTCTTGTTTGTTGGTAGTCTCAGTGAAAAGGGGAGCAGCAGCTCAGTTCAAGAATTGAGTAGTATTCAGGGAGATCATTTGAAGCGAGTTGCATAGGTACAGTGGTTGCCTGTCCCTTAGTTTGAACCAAGTTAAGTGGGGAATTATGAGAAAGTTCAGAGTAATTGATATATCTTAAATAGTTATGGTGGGTGAAGCAGATAAAACATTTTGGTGTGTTATTGAGCTTAGTATTTTGCTGGTTTACATTAGGTGTAATAGAGAGCACTGATACATGAATGTCATACTCCCTCTGTTTTCAATTTTGTCATTATGACAACAACTTTAGTTCCGTTTTCAGCTAGAATTCTTGTCCTAAGGACACCAATTTTAAAACGGAGGGAATATATGGGAGTAACCAGTTCTTCAGAGAGCATTGATACATAAAGGTCATATCTTGGAGTAACGTGTTCATCGGGGAGCTCCAATACATTACCCTTGTAGGCTTTGCCCCCTTGGAATGCAACAGCAGCTACAGGGGGAGTAGGAGATATTGGGAATTGGTGAAATGCAAATACGGTTGGATGGACCAGAACCAGTTCTGGTACTAAAGTACACTCCCGAGTTACAGCAGTACCAGCTTGGATGGGAGTAGAAGATAATGTCAGTATTGTTAGACGGGCTAGAATCGGCTGCGATGCAATTACAACTAGCTGTCTTTTAATTAAATTTCACATCACTTTGTTCATTGGTTCCTGTTCATACAAGGCCAGTTTGAGGTTGTTTGATACCATACTGTTCAGTACTAGACTACAAGTCATTATTTATGACCGAACCCGTGATTGCTGGATTTAACAACAAGTAAGATGCTGTTATGAAATGTTTTAATCATATTTCAATATTCCTTTAGTTGCTTTTTTTTACATCCATAATTAGTCTGGTTGTGATGGCTACACTTCTATATGTTTCAGGCAATGTTTTTTTTTTTTTTTTGAGAGAGAGACAGTCATTGTTTCCTTCGACATACCTTCACTGAACTTTGCTTCTTGATTTATCTGTGCAGGTCAATTGCTGCATGGGATACATGGATTTGTTTCATTGCATTTTTTATATGTTGAAAAGTCTGCTTCCCGGTTGTGAAGCTGCTCATACAGCCTATTCTTTACACCAGGCTGATGGGCCCTATGCGGTTGGTGTATGTTCCTGTTTTGCCCAGATGCGCAGGAAGCTGTGCTGTGTTAGGGAATTAGTGTTGCATACTTTATAACATGGTTGGTAGTCCATTTGTGGAGGATGGGATTGGTGACATTCTCCATTATCTCTTGCATTTTGTCTCTCTTTTGTACTGCAGAAACTCAGTTAGGCCTTATCCCCGGTTACATCTAGAGAATTTGTTGTTGTTGAAATTTGAAAGAAAGAAAAGTCCAAACAGATGAATGGTATATGCTGCATTTGATCTGTTTGTGCTTTAAAGTTCACTTTTCTTCCATCACTCCATCAGATCTCATGAGATTTTCCTGAGGATACTGATACGGCTTTCGCATGTTCCTTGGTTGGGCAGAGCCAGAGTGGAATGCGCATCCCATGTGAAGTTTAATTCAACGGGCGTACCTGATCATTGAGCTGGTCAAGTGCGTAAGGCAATTGCAGTTGCTGCCCGTACTTTGAGGAAAGTAGGGGCGGCCCAAGGCCGTGTAGGAGAAGCAGCAGTCTGGCCAAAAGCATACGTAGTAGGAAGGGCTTGCACGTGGTGTGAGTGTTCTTCAATTTTATCCTAGCACCACCGTTTTTCGGCTGTATATATAGCAAAAAGGGAGGCAGCGTTGCCGCACCATACATACATTAGAAATGAGATTGAAGTAGTAGCAAACACATGGAATGGAAAGCATTGCAGTCAAATTTTGTAGGACTTGGGAGGCTTCAGGAACGACCCTGCTGGCTTTTCTCGATGTGCTCGGTCACACCTACCCATGCTCACCGTCTTGAAGCTGATGCCGCTGCCGTGAAGAAACCTGCTTCCATGTGCAATAGCTCATGTTCAAATCTTCCTGGTAACAAAATATTAGTTTACTTGTATGAGCAAAACCATTCAATGAAGCAAAGCCATCTTGTACCATCCCATATAGGCAATCCACAATCAAAGAAAAATATGCATAAGACGCTAGAAGCAACCAAACACTCTGCTCTCATATATATAATATCATTCGAGATCATCCTATCTCGGTTGAATCATTTCCATCCAAACTCACTTTTGTTTGGACAACTAAACACACTAGTTTTTTTTTTCTAAATATTTTGTCTGTCAAGTACAATTGTACTTTTTTGCGATGAGGTACAATTGTACTTGTGT
>LFJQ01000591.1:0-20457 GCA_001182835.1 Oropetium thomaeum
TGCTCTATCTAGCTACTCGATCGGATCGATCCAGGCCGACATGTCGTTTTCTTCGGCGGCGCGGTGCAAAGAAAAGAGTCCAGAGGGTCCAGAGAGGAAGCAGCTAGCAGCTGGTCGTGAGGTCACCATCGACCAACAGTGGCGGCTACCCCACGACTCGGGAGCAGGATCACGATCAGCCAACAGTGGCTGCTGCACCACTACTACGACTCCGGCGGGAGTTCCTAGCTAGCCAGTATGGCTGCATGCACAGCAGCCTGAAGAACTTTCTATGTCCAAGTTTCAAGGCAGGAATACTCTCACTCTCGCGAGGTTGTTCAATCTCGGAGTCTGGCGCGCGCGGGTACGAACAAATTTTCTACTGACATACGGAATCCAAGTTCATCAATATCCCCGAGCGATCAGCGATGCGAACATGTCGGCACGTCCATGACAGGCCCCAAGATCACGCTTCAAAGGTGCATCCGAACCGTGCGGCAAGCATGGGCACCTGCAGCACCTTTTTTTTCTTTTGGGGGATAATTGTCCACCTCCAACCCCTCTGACCAACAAACTTAGCTCGTTAGGGTTTCGATTTTGTAAGCAGCACATTATTCCCCCTTCCCTGGGCCCACATAAACTGGAAGAGGGTTTGTGTGACAACAAGAAGGTGGGGTTTGATGGTGAAATTAGCCCACGGACTGTAGGGCAGTCATTTTTGTTGATATGTAAGGACAATACGGTGAAGTGGTGAGAGATATTATTTGATCCCTTTGAAAAATATCATAGTTTTAGATTGGCACAATACGGCAGTGAAAATAACACCGAAAAGACATTTGAGACATGAAGGTAGAGCTTGACTTGATGGTAACAATGACAATGACTGAACTTGATCGTTACCAAGTACAGTGAACCTAGACCGGTGTCTAGATCCTCTTGATAGTTCACCGAACTATACACTTTTTTTTCACTAGACACCAATTTTATCTTCTAATAATAACCCAGCAGATTTCAGAGTGCATGCATAATGCGTTCTGTATTCTTTTCAGAGTAAACTAATGGAAAATTCTATCACCAAAAACGACTTATCAACGTGTGTCGTATACGCATGTAGTAGTACTGTACTACTATCTGTTTTTCTATTTGACATTTACATGGAGCAATAAAGTTTTGCCTCGTCCCGAAGTCCCAAGGGACTTCATTACACGTGCAACCGTACCTCTGCCAAGCAATGCACCAAAACGGCAGCATGGGGCGATCGAGTCAAACAACTTGCCAAATTAAGACTGCCGGATGACGATTGTTTTTTTTTTTTTTTTTTTTTCACACAAGCTATATAACATGCTCATAACTTTAGTTCAAATAAGCAACCTTGTTCATTTGAATAAAAAATCTCAGAGGCCACGCCCCATAGTTCATGGGCAACTTTTTTCTATAGATAAGCCGAATGAAAAAAACGAAATTGCTTTATTCTTTAGACACTCACTCCTTTCTGAATCTGTTGTTATTTCCTTATATTATCTTTGACCATTCTGAAAATTATGGTTTATGAGACCCCCAACGAGGCAAAAATCTCAGCTTAAATGACAATACAAAATGATAGCAAAGGATCTAAGTATGGCAACGGTGGATCTGACATTGGCGGTGGCGGATTTGAATATGACGGCGATGGGTATGGGCATGACAATGACGGATCTAGGCATGACGACGACGAATTTGAGCATGGAGACGGCTCCGACGAGTCAAAGGTAGGACGTAGGACGGCGGCAGTAGAGAGTTGATGAGAAAACAATTTGGATTATGCCCAAAGGTAGAGTATCGTAAAATATTGATAATATCATAAAAGATGATTTTGCCCTATAAATCAATGATCAAGATTAATTACAATAGTTTTATGTGTTAAAGTAGTGTAATCTATCGTAACGCGACTCCATAACTTTAGTTCAAATAATCAACCTCGTTCATTTGACTAAAAAATCTGAGAGGCTACGCCCCATAGTTCATGGGCAACCTTTGTTCTATAGATAAGCCGAAGAAAAAAGAAATTGCTTTATTCTTTAGACACTCACTCCATTCTGAAATATGTTGTTATTTCCTTAATCTACATTATCTTTGAATATGGTTTATGAGACCCCCAATGAGGCAAAACTCAGCTTAATTGACAATACAAAATCACAAAAGGGCATAGGATTGTTATCCTTCGAGAGATCTAAAATCGTCTAAATCACAGTATGTCTCTCTTGATTGATCTCCGCCTATCGATCGAAGAGTTCCTACCGAAACCCAAATATAAACCATGCGCCCACAATATGTAGATCCACAATACCACTGGAAATTAGCACTCTTGAAGTACATAAATTAAATTTTCAATTTGAACCGTCATACTCTGTAACTTGTGCTATCTATACCACCACATATTTCATCAAGGTATTAACGTATCTGTTGACGCAAAATCGCGTCACTCTAACATGCAACTCATAAACAACACGCACTAATGTAGTACAAGAAATTTTCTACTCTCCGAGGTATGTATATCCTAAGTATATAATAGCACGGCACTCTCCTATACGAACCAGCCATGCAGGACCCACATGCCAGCCACCCGTTTTTTCGGCAAGTCTGATGTGTGATTAAGCGAATAATGTACAGTCATAGAACACGCTGGGATCGGTTAGCTCCATCACCATGCTGCCAATGTCGTCCCAACTGCAACCATCCTTGTAGTACAGATCGTAGTCTGGTACGGCCGGGCTGCTATACACGCCGCCATGGTGGAGCGCGCTGGCCATCTCCGGCGAGTGCTGCGGCGCCTCCGACTGCGCCACCGCCGCGTTGTTCCATTGCCCCTGATCAAACTGGTAGCAGTGGCTGTTGTAGACATCATCGCTCACGTTGTTGTTCATGGGAGCCTGCTGCGGCAGGCCGCCGTTCATGTACTCGTCTCCAGTCCGACTCGAGGCTGCCGGTGTTGGAGCACGAGTCAGGCTGCGCCGCCGCCGCAGCGGCAGCAACGACGTTGCCGGCGCCGGCGGTCGGCTGCTGCTTCTTGTAGGTCATGTTCCGCCTGAAGATCCGGCAGATGGTCCACACTTCCTGCATTTTCAGGCGGAGAAGTTCATCTTATTAGTCGTAGTAAAGCATGCTTTGATTTTTCGAGCATGCAGAAACATGCACATGATGAGCACGTCTTCTCTGTTTCCAGTGCAGAGAAAGAACTAGATCACGCGTAAAAACTTACCGCTTCTTGAGAGCTCGGAGACGAGCCGGGGCTTTCGGGCGCGGCGGGAGGCGGAACTCGTGCATCATCCACTCCGTCTTGGTGCCCTTGCCGGCGCTGCCGCGGTAGAACACGAGCGACTTCTTCAGCCCGATGCTGTCGCCGGCGCGGCCGGCGGCGGCAGAGTATATCGGCGGTCGATGCCGGTGGCCTTCCAGAAGCCGGAGCCGGTGACCCTGTTGGGCCGGATGCTGTTCCGGTATTTCCTCCCCCGCAGGCAGAAGAAGTACCATTCCTTGTCCATGGAAATCGTGCTGGCCTCTGCGTAATCAAATCGATTGTACCAAAATCAGGATGTCTGCTATTTTCACTTTAATTTTGTTTATACATCATTTTCACTTCTTAACATTACGATGGTTGATGGAATGATATAGAAAACTCAAAAGTTATAAAGTTAGCTACTCACTTGGAAGATCCCAAGGATCATGCTTGTAGATGTCGAACTCCTTGATGATCTCGATGCTAAGTCGCTTCCCGGCCACCTTACGGCGGAGGTAAGAAGGTGACGAAGCTCTTCATCGGTGGGGTGAAACCGGAACCCCGGGAGAACCAAGTCTTCTCCCTCTTCTTCGTCTCCTAAGAGCACCACCTCTTCCTCTGCTTGATCTACATGGTCGCACTTCACCTTGGTATCCATGGTTCCTTGTTCATCATCAGGTTGTAGTCTGGCGCCATCTCTGTTGCTTCTCTGTTTGCTTTGGTTCTTGCAATTCCTTCCGCTCGAGCACTCAAGTTGCTAGCCAGTTTTTCTTCTTTGGGTGCACTGCTCTCTGTAGTAGTATGCTTTATGTTGTAAGAGATATGCTAGGATGAACTGACAGCCGGTGGGGGAAAGGAGTAGATCGACCTATATATAAGATACGCTACGGATGTGCATCTACTGAACTTGTCCTGAAAAATATTTTTTTAGAAGAAAATCTTGTCCTAGATGCTACGGGGATGGAGCCATGAAGGTTCCTAACGTCTTGACTTCTCTAGCTAGCTCTACGCTACCAACCATATTGTTTTTATCTTGAACTCTACGCATTCGTTTTTGCATATTTAATCTCTTTTTGACTGCGTTTTTCTATGAATTACTACTCGTGGTGATTTCTCTCTGCTTGTGAGATTATAATGTCGCTTTAGGGTAAAACTGATCAAGACAAGACAAGACATCAACCCCTGCCCCTGGTACGTTATGCCAAGTGTGATGCGCAGCCAATTCTTACCCTGGTGTAACCGAGAGGGGCTAAGTGCTGGTAGTTTTTTAAAAGGCTAGTTGCTTTTATCTTTATTGACCGTGGATTACGTTTCACTGCATTATTGATTCGATCCGGGGCTACGTATAACAGCTGTAAGAGAGCAAAGATAATCTAGATAAGCTAGCCATACCCATATACATCTTCGTCTTTTTTTTCCCTAAGATATAGATAAATTAAGATAGCAATTGCGATGAGGAGATGTGAGACGATGTTATTGATCTTGATGACCAACTTTTTTTTTATGCAACTGAAGGGCGCAATAAGTCCTAACAGATTATAATATATAAAATAATATACAAACAAAGATCTAGTGTAACTTTATGACCATGGTTGAAAATTTTGACACGAAATGCTTTTTATGCTGCATTTTGTTTTACGTCGGCTAGTATTTTGGTTCAGTATATGCTGCAGTAGAACAAGTACTGTGTATAAACTACTGGACCGTCCCCAATTTCTGTGGTACATGAAAAATTAGAAAGTGAGCTTGACATCTAAATGTCTGGTCCATTCGGAACATTGGTTGTGTGAAGAAGTGCCCCCAAAAGTGCATGCTACCAAGTCTTCAACGTATTTACCTTTGCCTCTCGCTCGTCACTAACTTTTTTTTTTGTCCACTATTGTTGTTGTGGAGTCGTGAAGATGAATTAAGGTGGCGAAATCATCTCATGAAGGCGTCAACTTTGTAGGTAAAATAAGTTTAATAAAATATATATTGGGTCCCATCAATTATTACAGAGATGTGTGGTACTCTGTTGAAACAAAAGTACCTTAATTTCTTTTCATCTTTTACCTCTGGCCTATACCAGATGTGTTAAAAAGGATCTCTCCACTCTCCCTGTTTGTAAAAGAGAAAAGGGAACATACACTGTTAATTAATATAGTGTTATGCAGATTTCTAGTTTATTCTAAATGCTGATGAAACGCAGGTTGCCAATATTTGCCTTACTCGTCATATGGAGTACCAGTTTCAATATAATTTTCCGCACAGCAATTATTTGATATACCCTCACAAGAAAAAGCAATTATTTGATAATATAGGACATTACACATAAGAAGTAACCAGGAGTGAAACTCACTTTCCCTTGCTTTCTGGATAAAGATGGAGCATATACTAGTCGGCATTCAATATTATTAAAGGGTGAATTGACAATTGACATCTACATTTTTTTTTCCACAAACAAAATTTAATTTTTTGTATGACTACAGGCTGGGTTTGGTATCTCCCCGCGAGCATAGAAAAGATGCTAATATATTCTTCTTTCTCTGGCATACGAGAGCCAGGCGAATTTGTAATTTGTTCACTGTAGTAACAAATATCAAGCGGATGGTTTGTATGGTCGACATCAGTTGATTGACGACTCTTCATGCCCACGAAACGGAAAATATTAAGCGTGTTTCCAAATTCTCATAGGGCATACATTGGATGTATTTCATAATGGTCCGTTTGTTTGAGTTAACCTCTCTCTAATTACCATTGTCCTAGTGAGAAATGGTGATCGTATACCTTTTTGTACTTTCCTATAATAAAGATACACAACTCATCTGCATGTTTGATATAGATCCGCTTATATCTTTATTTTCATGGATGAAAATATTTATGTCTCTAGTATTACTAGTTTGAAAACAGAAGGCAAGTCAGGTGAGTTGCACACACTGATTCTTTATATCGCAGATAGAACCATCTATATATATGACCCTCTATTTCCCTTGTCGACTTTTTATTGTACTCCGACTTGTTGCAGCTGGCTTCTTTTGGAAATCAATTTTTAATGAATTCACTCCATATATATTCCCTCCGATTGTAAATTCTTGATCTTTCTTTTTCTGTTTGAAAATGTATTATTGATCTTTGTTAGTTCAAATTTACAATATTGTTAACAATTAATTAAAAACTTTTTGTGAAAATTAATTTATTAGTTAATTAATTAAAAGCACTGATGAGCTTTTAGTAACATAAGTCATCGACAGATGACGACAGCAAAGGCCGCGAGCGGTATATTTATTTATTAGTTCATAAGATCTAAGTCTAACTGTGCCGTTTTCTTTTTATCATAGAGGGTAGTTGAGACCCCCGTAGCAACACACGTACACTCGGTACTTTGGTACAAACTTTGCCCTGGAACAAGATATACTTGTTGTCCGGACAAAGTTCTCACGTTGCTATATGAGAACTATATTTGAAACCTTGTAGGTGACTGTACCAAAAGCACTTATAGGTGGCGCCTTAGCGGTATGAAATCCATAATATGATCGAATATCAGTGGATACTTGCAATATTCTCATGTAAAAATTTGTTATTTTTCCAAGAGAAGAACAACAAATTCATGTAGTACATATGTTGTAAGTGTCACAACATCTAATCTAATGTGAACATGCAATGAACTGCGTTTGATACCTCCAAAAGACTTGCTTGACGTGCTTTCGTAGGGTAAGGGTCCTAGTTGATGATTTTTTATGAAAAAAAAAAAAAGTCTACAAAGAAGCACTTGTCAGTAACATAGCATAGTCGTTTTTCCTCGGGCAGATCTTAAGCATGACTTTGATCACCTTTCTTTGTTGACTCATCTTTGTCTTTGTGTGTTTTCGGTGTTACTTGTGAAATACTCCTTAAGTCTTTTAATTTGTTGATATAATTAGGACCATAATTCTAGTTAAAAAATGAATTAAAAAGTTGTTGTCCGAAACACGATAACAATTTTAAAATAGACGTAGTAGCTTATATTACATAATACAATGATTAGTATGTCTAGAAACCACATTATATTGTTGATATTTGCTACTCCAATATTCCCTTCTCCTGGTGTCTCCTAATTAACGACTGTTCGGAAGCACGAGTTATGCCATTTTAAGAGTACGATTGTGCCATTCTTAATGCATAGTAGCCAAGAGTTATTCGTCGCTATTACTTTACCACTTACTTTACACATTCAAAAAGGATATGATATCTTGATTTCTTCACGTCATACGTAGCCAATGGAGAACTCAGCACCAAGATCAGACCAAGAAGACAATATTGAAATAAAAAAAGAACAGAAGAAAGTTGTGAGCGATGACCAAAGTATCTGTTTTTTTGCACACTTTCATTTTTACGGCTCTCACCAACACGTGCGAACCCGACACTCACCTCCGTGTTTCAAAGAGCTGGTTATTATTAAGTGGATGGTCAATATGGATAACACGTATTACCATGTCTAACCCATGCATGCATCCATATAATTCTCCTAGCTCTATCTATGACCATATATGAGTTAAGGAATAATTTTTGTTCCTTCTCACAGTTTATTCCGTCGACAGAGAAGGCATCATATTCATACGGCATTTCACATTGTTCTTGTTAGCATATATTGATAGTAAAGCTTCCAATTCCGAGTGCTGAAATTAAACAGTGTCGTAGCTTAGGTAAACAAATGCTTGCAGGTCCAAGTACGGTTTTGACCGAAGACAATCTAGGATTTCATCTCAAGTTTGATCTCCTTTTCGTGCATGAGCCTTGACAGGGAGCTTTTGAAACGGGGAATATGAAAGGGATATGTTCGTCTATAGGCCTTTTTAGGTCTTCTCCTCAAGAGACACTTATGGATCCAAGTATCCAACGAAAGTCTCGGTCATGATGAGGTCACCACTGATCTCTTGGATGTCAATGGATTAATTAGAGAAGAAGTAAAAAAATAAAAAGGAGGATTTTTAATGTCCCAAACTGGTCAATGTTCACTCAAAACTATTAGCGAATAGTTTGATCTGAAGGTGTAGATTTGGCATCTTCTAAATGATAACTAGTGATTAATATCGACCCAATAAATGCCTCTGTGGAATAATATATATTCAAACTAGTAGATTAGTAACTTCAATTCAAAAGTACCCCTCAGGGTATATATACTGGTTTAGAGCTTTGAGATAATATTGACCAGTACTTCATCAGACATTAAAGCAAAAATCTAATAAGCAGCCAAGTAAGACTTGAAATTTGATCATTTTCGGTCATCTGAGTTTCGTTTAATAGGAAGAACACGTGTGCATCCTTCTGTGTTGTGTTAAGACTTCATTTCTACTGTCCTATAATCGTAAGATGTGCTTTCAGTTTTGAACACTCCAGCAACATTTAACTCTCCTCAGTCGTGATGCCTTTTGCAGTCAGCATATGCCTCTTCTGGAATGAGATTTGACTACTGAACAGGTCATAAGGAAGTAGGTAAGACTTGTTCCTCAACTGGAGATTCGAGCTTCTTGGGTGTGTTCATAATCTCATATCCTCTGATATTCTTCTTTCTATCCTGTCTCCTAGATTGAACTGTTCTCGGCTTGCTTTTATTTTATGGAGGTACATAACATTTCTAGGTGACCAAATGATAGAATTAATTAGTCAACTTGATTTGTCTTGCAAAATCATACTATCTCAAACAAAAGGCAACAAATGCCAAATTAACTTTTTGTATTTATTGGTGGTAAAAAAGAATGATTTACAGAACATGTCTTGTTCAACTTGACTTGTTCAGTCTAAAAGAGAAAACAGCATTACATCTGTGATGAATAAGAATAAAAGTAGGCAATGCTGAACTTCAAAACAGGACGTCCAGATGTACTGCCGCACAACATGCTATTTTACATTTGACAAGATACAGAGAGTACACGTTTGAAGGGATTCTAGATTAGGAACTGCGTTAAACTTAAACAATGATCTCTGAGTGAAAGAAAATGAAAATTTAGTACAAGAGGGGAAGGTGAAGAATTGCCAGTCCAGTTTAGCCTCACAAATCATTTTCAGATATTGGTAAGCCATCAAGAATCAACAGGAATATCCAAAACTATTTTCTTCACATTCTGTGGTAATTTCCCTTACATCAGATACTTCTGATGAATCAGGATTGTTCCACTCAGTGTCTACAACCGTACAAATATCAACTCCTTCATCATCCAACTCAACAATATTCTCTGTGACATGTATTGGGTCTGTATTACTTACACAGGCCTTGTCCACATTATCATCCTCCAAGTGCTTCGA
This sequence comes from Oropetium thomaeum, assembly GCA_001182835.1. NCBI lineage: Eukaryota > Viridiplantae > Streptophyta > Magnoliopsida > Poales > Poaceae > Oropetium > Oropetium thomaeum. Next base: position 9,497 of record LFJQ01000591.1, read on the forward strand.
AAGCAGGAGAGCAGAGTTCCGAGCTCTCTTCACAAACCTGTATTGTGTTAGTTTCTTGCCTGCAATCAAATATGATCAAGTGATCTCCCATCAATGTTGGTTTTAGAGTAATTTAAAGATGCTTTGAATCATTAAAGGCCAAGGGTTGAATAGAATAATTGATATCAAACCTTTTTATTTGTGATTGCAAAGCATCGACAAGGGCTAAGAGATCTTTCTTTTCTTTTGTGGCAGACTCAAGTCTACTCACGGCTTCCTTTACACGCATGTCAGCATCGGATGCTGAGATCCTAGCTTTCTCTTCAGCTCTAACAACAGCTGCTTCTAAAATTACAGCATTCCTCTAGCTTTCCCTAATTCAGAACGCCACATCTGAACTTCTTGAAGGCAGAATCTCTCTCCATAAGCAAATGGTCTCTCTCCTCAGCAAGAACCTTTGCTTTCCCCTCCGACTGCCTTAACTAAAATATGAATCCAGCTTACTTTAAAAACAAATCGTGTACAAGTTTGCTAAAAATTAATACAAAAAATCATGTGGAGGCTTTATGACTAGCATAAACATGAAGCAAGTTCATGCTACTTAGAATAGAAGTCAGTTTATAAAAGAGTAAAGGTTTGTCACAAGATATTGTATCATAAGCATAGCATATGGATTCAATAAGTCCTTGTTACCTTATCCAAACATAACTGAAACTTCTTTCTCATGATCTTGTTTCAGACGCTCAATCTGATGACAAAAATCTTCTTTCTTCATCAATTGAACGTGCTGCCAGAAGCAGCAGTCTCAGCTGCCTCTGCAGTCTCATGTAATTATCTCAATCTCGTTGATTGTAGCATCACGTGCACGAATGTCTTGCAACAGCTGGTGGAGTTCATCATCTTAACCCGAAGGGTCTCCTGTTGGTAACAAGTGTGGCCGATTTCCCAGAACAAAAAGCAGGGAAAAAACACTTCAGTGTCGAATTACAAATTAACATATTAACCCATCAGAAGTTATTCTGCAAGAACATTCTCAATATTATACATCACGTGGGAAGCAATTGCAATGTTATGGCCTTATACTTGTAAGATTATTTAAGAGGGCAACAAGTCAAATCTCAATAATTAATCAGGTAACGTTTTGAAATACTTTAGCCATACAATCAAATATAGCAGTAGCACCAGAGAACTCATATTTATGCCATAAATTTTCTGTGCGTGCATATTTATGTGGTATTAAGCAGTCCTGCTGAGCCAGGGAGTAGTTCCTTTGCGCTACCAATAAAATTCAGGCACATCAATGTCTTGAAAATGCCAAAGTGAAACATAATATTACTCCTATCAACTAGGCAATATTTATGCTACTTATTTAAAAAAAAATATTTCATCTATCTAACGCACTAAAACATCTCACATGGTCTAAATGGTTTCACTAAATATAGAGCAGACTAATGGATACTTTGGGTACCTTAGGAATATAGTCTAGCAAGATGAACTGACTACAAGAGGTAGTTTATAACATTAAGCGATTCTTCAGTAATAGGAGTATCCAGAGGAGCATACCATCATTATTGTAAGATCATCTAATTGACCTTTGGTAAGTTTATTTGCAGTTGATCCCAAAGCTGCCTGCAGTGAAATTTTCATCGCTGCTTCGACCTCCTTGGTTGCTTCAACTGCAGTGGCATTGGCTACAGCCACAACAGTAGCAACTGTGCCCAATTTTGTGGAACCATTCCCACTCAATGAATTCACTGCATCCTTATGCGCTTGCAGTACCAACTGAGTTGCACTGGACGTAATAAAACAAGGAAATGTTACAACCCTTCAAGTCCACAGCTAAAACACCAGTGTGTGGAAAAACAAAATGTGCATCACCCCCTCTTCGTACAGTGTTTTATGTTTGTAATACATTGAGAAAGTATAATATGATTAAAGCATCTAAACACGCAGATAACTGGTCAACACATTAACTGTCTAATTATATTTTGGTCATTCCAGAAAAAGGGAAGAAAACAAAGAAGAAGTAATGTCCGATTCTTGGTTCAGAAAAAAATTAATCCAGATGGCCACAGATCATAAGCTTACTGTAAAGTGGATACCCATGCTCTTGCAGCGCTGGGTGTTTCTGCACAAAGAAAGTACTCCTTTTTCTGTGGAGTCCCAATGTCTAGAACACTAGTCAAAGAACTACACAAATGAAATCTATATATAAAGAGAGAGAGAGAGAGAGAGAGAGAGAGAGAAATAAATATAAAACAGTAACACAGTAATACAAGATGCACCGTCTGGATACAGAAACAGCATCCATCATATTTCGCCAGTCCACTGCACCAAGAGTTGCACATGTCATTTCATAGTTCTTACACTAGCATCTATACATCTCAAAGTACTAATGGACTAAAATGGAAGCAGAGAACATACTGGAAGTTCATAGGCGATAAGGTCACAGTGCTTGTTGAGTCAAACACAATAACACCCCTAACGTCTGAGTCACTCCTACGAACCCTACACAATCCAGAGTTTGATATCATGCTCTATCTTTTTTTTTTTCAAACTAGGGCATGATGGAAACAACTTGCAGTTTACCGTACTTGTATTCTATCTTTCCAGTTGTAGGATCAAGAATGACCCACCGCTCATTCCATTTTCTTAACTGACATTGCAAAGCATAATAAGATTTATAAGTACATAGATAGGCATACCCAGATGATGCAATACAGGAGGATTAGCAATTGTGACCTCGTCACAATAAGAAGGGAAGAGATTAAAGACCAACACAACTGATATCGCTAGTAAACTGAACATGGGAAGCCAAAAATCTGTGCATTAATTCGAATCAAACACGCAATTGCTAACTGAAGAGAAATAAATCTAGAAGCATATCATGAACCGAGCTGCTAGTGTCTATTAGTCAACGCTAGTTCTCTATCATCTGCGGCTTAGTTGGAATCAAACAAGCAATTGCTAGCTGAACATAGATAAATCTAGAGGCGTATTATGGACCGGGCCGCTAGTGTCTATTACTACTAGCCAAGATTCAGTTTAGGCACTATGCTGTCAGACTGAGTACCACAACCAAATTGGGTATCAGATGAATTGACTACTAGTAGAGTTATTATTAGCCTCAAAGAGGAAATGAAGGGCCACTGAGTTTGGGTGGGGGTAATTATAAAAGTCAATTACCCTGTCGGATCGCTTCAAGAGAGGGCCCTGGAGGAGCTGTCGAGTCGAGGTGGACGAGAGGTGCTGCTTCACCCGCTCCAAGCTGCTCTGCATCTCCCCCACCACCTGCGCTCGCAACATCCACGCAACACAACACAAAGACCGAACTTCTGGTCAGATTCCATTCCACCCCCTGAACGAGATGGACGCGCAAGGAAACCCTACTGCGCTGCTTCAAGGCAAGCGTGATCTGGGGGTGTGAGGGGAGTAACGGAGCTGACCGTGCTGCTCCCGCCCGAGGCCATGACCACCGTGACCAGAGAGGAGAGGTATGAGAGGTACTGGAGCAGGCGAAGAACATAGAGGAAGAAGACGAACAGACCGAGTGACTTATTTCGAGGGAAGGAAGCTAGGGGGTGATCTGTGATTTGCGCAACCGAGAGCGCAGGTTCTGTGTCCTGTGACAATTTACACATCACACTGCTGTTACGTTTTCTCACTATGAAGACGTATTACTTCCAGATGATCCGAGTGCATCACGAACCCATCCCATACGTGCTTTGATCTGATCGGATCCGAGATCCGCGCCACCGCCACCGATACCGATTTTGTTACACCGCCTCCTCCCGCGTGCATCCGTTCTATAAATATCCGCGCGATTACTGAACGACGCAACCAAGCATCAGCGCCAACGCAAGCCCACGAACTACGCTAATCAATCGATCTGAGCCAGGGACGAGATCAAGATCGATCGAGAGGAGGCGGCAGCTTGCGATCGGGAACAGGACAGGGACGACATGGCTGTCGTCGACGACTGGGTTTACGTCGTCGCCGACGAGCAGAACGACGACAGCGACGAGGAGTGGTACTACTCTTCCTGCGCTGCCGGCACGGACGACGACGACGATGAAGCGCGCCCCTTCTGCGGCAGGTCGACGGAGGTAAAAAACGGCGAGGACGACGATGGCTCGGTGGGAGAACAGACCGTCGCCCCGGGGGAAGACGCCCCCGAGGACGACGACGGCGCCATCCCCGAGGACGACGACGACGCCGATGACGCCGTCGTAGTAGCGGACACCACCGGCAGCTCCCCCAACCCCGAAGCGGCGGAGGCTCACGACATCAAGATCGACAGCGAGGACGTCGACGCCGCCTGCACGGAAACGACCGCCGTTGCCGAGGAGCAGCAGCACCACCACCACCACCACGACGGCTCCTACGGTGGTCAGACCGCCACGGACGACGACGTCGAGGCGTATAGCAACAGCTACGGTGATGATTACAACTACTACGGTAACAACAAGGACGGCAGTGACCATCATCAACAGGCCACGGACGCCGAGGCATGGTACGACGGCTATGGGCTTGGGCCGATTGGCTACGGTGGTGGGCCGCCCACGGTCGTTGTCGGGCCACACGACACCTACAGCGATGGCTACGGCAGCGGCAACGACGGTGGTTCGAGTGCGGACTCCGGTGATCATCATCATCAGGCCACGGACGCCGAGGCATATTCCAACTATACGGATGAGTACCTGGACGGCTATGGCTATGGGTATGGCTGTGTCTACGGTGGCCAAGCCATGGAATATGCCAGCCCAGCATACCACGGCTACGACTCCTACGGCTCTTACAGCTACTACGGTGAGGGATACGGGTACGACGGTGCTTACTATGGCCCTGCCTACGGCTACGGCTACGGCTACTACCTCAGCAGCCACGTGCCCCCGATGAAGCCTCTGGTGGTACAACTTCCAGCCCCTTTCTCGCCGCCGATTTTCATCGGCTTCGACGGGATCGCCGGCCAGGTTGCGGATCCCACGCCATGACTGCTTGCTCTGTAGTACGGTGTTTGATATTCCGCGCACTGTGTAGATTTGAACCCATGTAATAACTCGAACTGTATGCGCGTCATTTACCCCCCGTTTTATCTCTATGGAATAGTATAAATTTACTCTTTTTTTAAAACAATAAATACGTGCAACACGTCAACACATATGCCTGGTCATTTTTGGTCTTATACATGCGCATACGATTTAAGTAACCGATGGAGTATGATACATTCTGTGATGCCGAATACCAAAACCGGCTTTCCAGTCGAGAGAAAAATCGTTTGTGCGTGCCTTCATTAATATGTGAATGTACATGCTGCGTTTCAGCTGAAAAAACGACTGTTATCTCACGTTGAGTCTATTATAGTAGAGATTAGGAGCAACATGATAATAATGATTGTACGTATGACATAATGCTCCTCCAGCTCCAATTAAACGAGTAGAGCACACCACACGTGCCTCCACAGCAAGCACTACGCTCACCGCCGGCGAGGTGGAGGACGTCGCCGGTCATCCGAATCTACGCTGCTGGCCGGCGACGCGTGTCCGAACTCGAGGATGGATCCGGGGTACTCGGCGCTGTACTCCGGGCTGGGCAGCGCGGCCCGTCGGATGCGCTCCATCTGCGCCGTGTACGACCCGGACCCGTACTCGGACGACCTCCCCGACCCGGAGCCGCCGGAGCTCGCCAACGCGGCGTTCCGCGCGGCGCCGCCGCCGGTGTTGCTGAGCTCCTCGAGCGGCATGTCCCCTTGCAGCGCCCTGACGACCTGGCTCATCTTGGGCCGCTGTCGTCCCGCGTGGCGGACCGACGCGGCGGCGCACGCCACGACGCGCGCGGCCTCCGTCCGGTCGTAGTCGCCGTCGAGCCGCGGGTCGACGAGCGCGTCGTAGTCGCCGTCGGCCAGCGCGCGCGGCAGCGCGACCCGCGCCCAGTCGACGAGCCCGTCGTGGCCGTACGAGGAGCGGTCGCCGGGGCGCCGGCCCGTCAGTAGCTCCAGCAGCATCACGCCGTACGAGAACACGTCCGACTTCTCCGTCAGCTTCCCGCTCGACGCGTACTCCGGCGCCAGGTACCCGAACGTGCCCATCACGCGGGTCGACACGTGCGTGTGGTTCACGTTCGTCAGCTTGGCCAGACCGAAGTCGGCCACCATTGCTTCGAAGTCGTTGTCGAGGAGGATGTTGGCGGACTTGATGTCGCGGTGGATGATCCGAGGATCGCCTTCATCAATCAATGTTCAATGAAGACACAAAATCTCAGACCAACAACAAACAACCAACCAACTGCTGAACGAAACACGTATTCTTACTTACATTCCTCGTGGAGGTAGGCGAGCCCCTTTGCTGCGCCGAGCGCGATGCGCAGCCTCGTGGTCCACTCCATGACCGGCACCCCTTTGCCGTGGAGGTGGTGCTCGAGCGTCCGGTTAGGCACGAACTCGTAGACGAGCAGGCGGTGCGCGCCGTCGATGCAGTAGCCGACGAGCGAGACGAGGTGGCGGTGGTGCACGCGGCTGATGGTGTCGACCTCGGCCTGGAACTCGCGCTCGCCCTGCCCGCTCCCGGCCTTGAGCTTCTTCACGGCCACCTCCGTGCCGTCGGGGAGCGTGCCCCGGTGCACGTACCCGAACCCGCCCTGCCCCAGCAGGTTCGCGTCCGAGAACCCGTCCGTCGCCGCGTCCAGCTCCTCGTAGGTGAACGACGCCGTGTCGATGCCCGCCGGCAGCGGTGGCGGAGGCGGCGCCGCGGGCGGCGGTACGCCGGTTATGGGGGGCGTCACGTCGTTCGCGCCCGGCGCCAGCCCCGCGGCGGGTGGTGGCGGCGATTGTTGCTGCTGCCACTTGCCCGACAGCGCCTGCTGGTTCTGAAGCCATTGTTGCGGCGGCCTCGCTGCGCCGGTGGTGTAGTAGTACGCCGAGCTGTTCCCTTTGAACCCGGAGGAGTCGGCGTAGAACCTGAGCCCGCCGGGCGGCTGCTGCTGCGCGTTGGCCGCCCTCCGCTTCTTGCTCCTCCCGCCGCAGGCGCAGGCAACGACGAGCGCGACAACCAGCAGCCCCGCCACGACGGCGGCCGCGACCACCTCCGTCGTCATCGTGTCGCCGTCCGATGACGATCCGTCCTCAGAGGGCGGAGAAGGGGATTGGTGGCTTCCACCGCCGAGCGACGACGACAGGCGTCTCGTCGTGCCGCGCGACAGCGACGCCGGTGTCGTGGCCATCGGAGGGGAGGTGGTGGCCGGCGACGGCGAGCGGTTCGATGGCATTGTGGTGTCTACTATTGTTGGGGGGATGAGAGGAACGGGAGTTTTGCGTACGATCTGCGCATGTGAGTTCTTTCTTCCCTCGGTTCGCCGCCCCTGCAAAGAACCCCTTGTGAGAAGGATCTAATGATCAAGTATCGTGCCCAGAGCGCGATGGAATTCGTTGGATTGTTCAAGAGGGGAAGACAAACGAGCCGCCAGATCGAAGAAAAAAGAAGTCGAACACATTTGTTGCCACGAAATCGAAAGAGAACCAACCTGCAAAGCCGACGAGCAGGGCAGGGCAGGAGATCAAAGCTGGTAGCTAGCGTTGTTGAGCCGGGGATTTGCTGGTGGATGGACGGAGATGCTGCCCTGCGCCACCGCCCGCACGAGCTCGCCCCACCTCTCCCTTCCCTTGCGAGGAGGAAGTAGGCGAGCGGGCGGGGGGAGGAGGAGATGCGCAAAGCCACGGTCGTGGACGTCATGGGCGTGGCCAGGGCCCAGGCCCTCCCTGCCCTGCCTCCCCAACCGGTCGGCTCCTCCACGATTTGCCACCTCACCTGCCTCCTTTGCTATTCTCGTACGCCCTCTCCACGCTGGATCACGTAACTGTTTGCCCGATATCCAGACCGCGACAAGGTAAGGTAGTTCGTTTGGACGTTTGTCCTCTACTCATGTTAGCCCAGCCGGGGGAGCGCATCCTGCTATTTTTGTGCAACAACGATAACGTCTCGGCCACTTGGTGTGGGGACTGGGAAGCTTCCAAATGGAATTTGGCATGCCGTGCACCAGATTGAGGAGCTCCTGGTCCTGGTGGAATGCTTTGCGGGCAGACCCTCGGTTTTGACGGATATCACATTACATGGTTAATTATGAGCCGGTCTGTTGATTCTTTCCAAAAAAAAAAAGAAATACACTAGTGTTTTTTTTATCAGATCACGGATATGATTGGGGAAATTCATCTTGCACCTGATCTTTGTTCTATTTATGATAGAAGGATCGCCCTGTGTTTAAAGAAATTTTAACTACAATTGAAAAAAAAAAATGAAAGATTGTAATAAAAAACCATTCGGCCCAATTAGCCTCTCGAACTCTTGTCCTTTCCTTGTCGCATGGACATGTGAAAACAACAAAAATTAGGTCTCAGCGTATCTCACGTTTTAATTTTAAAAGGCCCAAAGTTTTAGTATTGGCATGCACAACGAGAAGCAACCTGCCCGTTCAAATATATCACACATCATAAAATAAAAATTAAATAAAATAGTGCCATTGCACCCAGTTGGATGCACCAGTATGCGTCATAGGTCAAAGCTATCGTCACCATAGCCACAAGCATAAATACATTTGCAACGCTCGCATTACACCTAGACAAATATAATCCAGGACTACCGCACCCAGTTGAATACATTTCAAACGTGTCGTCATTGTAGCCATAATCATAAATGTTTATATATCGCTCAATATTACTCATAAAATGACCCGTGCTTCAAATATTTAGATGCAAAAAAAGTGTCCCTCCGAACACACATTGGATGTATATAAGTTCAAATGTTTGAGTATAAACATGAATGCACACATAGAATGTCATATATCACCATAAAATAAAATACCTTTTGTAATGTCACCATGCCAATTATAAACATATTTTCTCACTCATCAACTCAGAAACAACATTAATAAGAAAGAATGAAAGGTGTAAATTCCCTAAAAAGAAAAGAATGAAAAGTAGTATCAATAGTAGCTAAACACTGACTCTCTTGATAAGCAATTTCATACAAACTCGAGGGGCCTAGTTGTAAAGATCCTTCCTAAGGGAAGGAAGGCCTGCGCCGTGTCCGCGCGCCAGGTCCTTTATCCGGCCCGGAAACAGCAGCCCCACCTTCCCTTCACTCGCGCCCCCCATCTTCCTGCTCCCAAACCTCCGCAACAAGCCCTAGGGTTTTTTTTTTCGCCGCCGCCGCTCGCCATGGCCGCCGCGCCGGACCGCGCCAATGCTGACCTCCGCCGTCGCCTCGCTGTCGACCCCCCTCCCACGCCTCAGATCGCCAAAGGTACGCGCTCATCCTTCGCCGCTCCCCTCTCGATCTGCACGGACCCTAGCTTCCCCGCCACTGCGCCGAGTGGTTCGATTTGATTCTATTTCGGTCGTTCGATCCTCTGTGTAGGTTCTAGATGTTGGGAGGTTCGGGTCGGTGTCGAATGCTGCTGCCCCGTGTTTTTTTTTTTTTTTTTTGGTGCTGTTATTGCCGGCGTTGGGTTAGTTAGTTTGACCGCTTATGCGTGGTGGCGTTACATAAGTAGATTTAAGTGTGGCGCGCAGGTTATTCAGTGAGGTTGGGTGTGATGCAATGGTCAGGTTGTCTTCTGTTACTTATTTTGGGGCGTTTCATTTGACTGATCGGATCTTATCACGAAGCTATTGTATTATTAATTAGTTGCTTATCTTTGTGAATATGTTAGTAGTCACATTTCAGCGATCTTTGTTTTTTGTGTTGATTTATTTCCGCGAGTTCAACACCTGTGGATCAGTGGATGTCTCCGTCAAAAACTTCTGTTTTATGGCAGTGATATTTTGTGCGGTAACATTCCTACGTTTCTAGATGTAGCTGAAAACCATTGCGTATTCCTTTTTATTTAATAACTGTTAGACTCTATGTAGCTTTGTATGGAATACTGCATACGGTTTGATTTGTGTACAGAATCATCTAGAACCTTTTTTGAACTATGTTTGCAGTTGTCACAGCGTTTTTGTGGTAAAAAGAAGTCAATTCACCTTAGAATAGAATCTGATCAAATTATATCCATCTCAGATATAAGATACCCCAAGTACTTGCATGTTTCTGTTGCCTATCTATTCTATTCAATATTTCAACACGTTTCAGTTGATTTGATTTGCAATAAGAACAGACGAGCGTCTATTCTGTATTGAATTGTTTACACTGAGTTCTTGATCTTCACCAATATTTTTGGTTATCATAGGTTGTTTCCTGTAGCATTGATGGTATCTTTTGGTTATTGCAGAGAAGCAAGGCATGGATACTGAAATTCCCCTTTCTCCTCAGTGGCTTATGAAGACGGGAGAGAATAAGGTTAGTTACTCAGACAGTAGCTAGTCTTCTGCACCTGGAAAATCGTGTTATTCATATAGTATATGTTATTGCTGTAATATGCTATCTTTTGGTGTAGAAGTTCATAGTTTGTTGCTATAGTTGTAATTTTATATAATTATTCATTTGTTGCAGGATCCAATTTCACAGGGTATCCGCTCAGATGTTCCAAAAGACACCAGAAGACCCAGGGTTAAGTGCAAAGAAAAAGGATGTTTTCAGAGCATCAGTGCTTGACAGTGAAACTGGGCGTTGTGACCGTTGGCGTGAGGATGAAAGGGAGCCAAATCCAACCAACCGTTGGAGTCGCTGGAGGGAGACGGACAAGGAACATGGTGATACACGCAAAGTGGAAAGATGGTCAGAAGACTCCTCCAAGTATTCTGTGGATGGTCGCCGTACTCCTCAGGAGCGTTGGGGTGATTCCAATAATAAGGAAGGCAACTATGACCAACGCCGTGAGAAGTGGAGTACCCGTTGGGGTTCCAATGAGAAGGAGCTTGAAAATTGGCGTGACAAGTGGGGAGATTCAGGCAAAGAGGGTGATGCCTCCCGTGAAAAGAATTTCTCTCACTATGCACCACATGGAAAGGATGGAAACAGTTATGAAAAGGATACTGAAAGGGATGACAA
>LFJQ01000592.1:0-20424 GCA_001182835.1 Oropetium thomaeum
TTTAAAACCTTAGAGACATCAGAAATTTGAAATTTCTATTTTGTGTTCACATGACAAAAGAATGAGCTCGAAGTCAAGATTAATTTGGACAATATAATAGCATCTATACATGTATATGTAGACTTACCAGGCTTGGTGTTTCACCAGAAATAGTAGAATTAGCATTGGTGTATTGAATCTTGGAAACGTCATTTATTTCCAATTTCTTTGACTCTTCAACAACTGCATCCTTGTCAACCTTTTCAATACAGCCTCGTTTGTACGCATCACGAATCAAAGCTTTCCAAATACCGCCACTGCCATTTAAAACTTTCTGCTCACCCACTATCCAAAAGCAATGCCTGGAGCAAGATAATTTTTTATTAACAGTGTTAGATACAAAACACAACAGCTTGAGCATAGCACATAACTGCTTTCCTAGTTGCACTAAGGTGATACATAGTATATGATAGATTAATATGTGTATAGCCCAATGGGTATTGTACTTGTATAGGGACTGGCCCATGTATTGTCAGTCTATCTCTGACATGCAAGCGGTTAGGAGTCCTGTGACTGGCTGTAATACATGTAACCGCAGATGCCTGCAGGACTATAATCATCTATTCCGCACCATACTCTAACATGGTATCCATCACTATCTAAATCTTTTGATCTAATTCGCTTCTGCAACACTAACCCTAACCCCCCTCTCTCTCAACATATGCCGCCATGCCTGCCGTGCACGTCGCTGCGAGCCCCGCCCACACGCACCGGCCATGGTATACTCTGACTTGACCTGCAACCATGACTTGTCTTGCAAACTAAGATAGCTAAAACAAAACATAACACTAAACATGACATACAAGGATTATTTCTAACAAACAGTTATCATATCATCAAGAACCGAATTTGTAATCAAAATGGATACCTTGAACTGGTGAGGGCCACATTTAGTTTTTTCTCTGTAATACTTTTAAGCCCAGGCCCATCTTCCATCAACGTCGACAAAATGATGAAATCAAATGATTCTTCTTCTAAGCTGTCAATTGATGTTACTTGGATATGAATCCTTCCATTTGTTTGCTTCTTTGATCTCAAATGAGCTCTGGCAATACTTGCCTCAGCGCTGGACATGCAGACTACGGCAACATTGAAGTTTTGTGTACAGTTCTTCATATCTAGAGTAAACAAAAGGAAAGTTATATTTTATATAAGGAGCAATAGCGTTTCAGCCATAATTTTTTTCTAGTATGATCCTTTTTCAGATATTGTAAATCCATCATAGGTTCCCAAAATCTTGTGTGAATCAGCCACAACAAAGACTTAATACGTTTCTGCCACATTTTATTGGTTGATTCACAAATCTAATGAACAATCGTGACTGATTTGCAAAATCTGAAAAAACGGGTCCAAATCACTATTAGGCTTTAACTTTTTGGCTGAAAAGCTATTATTCCTTTTTATAAATTAGTTCATAAATCATGTATAGAAAAACAATGCATAGAGAATAAATAGTGTATCCAAATAATCTGAGAATAAACAGTTTTGTTATAAACAAATTATAGGCATATATAACCACACGTGGAAGACATTTTACTCATCCCACAATTAGATGATGCAGATCGTAAATCACTAAAGCATACTTGTTTTAAGTACAACGGTTATTGAAAGATGCTAGGCATCTAGTACAAAAGAGAAAATTGTACCTTCACAAAACTGTTGCAGAAACTGAAGTGTTGCAGCTAAATAGACATATCCTCTTCGTAGTGATCTCAATATAGCAGTAGGGATATCCAAAAACACATAGCGAGGTAACTTTAGGGGTATGAACTCCCTACCACATCTTACATTCGGACCATTTATAACTTTTCCTTTGTAGAAATAGGAATTTGGAAATTGATAGATGGAAGGATCTACTGAATACTGGCATGTGAGCATTTGCTTTCTTGGTACCAGCTGCTGTAGCTTTTCAAAAATGCTGACACCATAACCAGCTTCCTTACATATCTAACATTATACAAAAATCAAACTCATTGAGAAATAAACTGCCACAGGATGCTCTGATTCTGGAGCTAAAGTAGCTTAAATGCTAGAATTATAACTCAAACAACAAAATATAACAGTGTTGATTTTACATTAAAAAACATGACAGCTAGAGTAGTAAAAAAGATTCTTTTTCCAAATATAGTTCCTGTTTCAAATTAACTTTTATAGCCAGTAGTAATAGCTTTGTAAAGGATTTATTTGGCCATTTAAGCAGATTCAATTCGTTTTGTTGTTCAGCCAGCCTACATTTTTTTTTTAAATTTAACTTCAACAAAGCTATACCAATGTATCAATAGCTTAATATCATTGCTTTTACAGATAGGAAAAGAGATAGATCATTTACCTTGCTTTTGATAACAGGCTCCAAATGAAAATGATCCCCCATAAATACAGTATGACCCACTTGAAGAAGAAATGGAACAAGCAGTTCATCTTCCCTTATCTGTCCAGCACCTTGGACAATCATTAAGTGAAATGGGTCCATCTTGATACCATACAATTGCCAAACTTGATCAAGAGTGGTCAAAATGATTCTTGAGTTCTTAATGCAGAACCGGTCGAGCATATTTCTGTCTTCAGCTTCAGGCAGCTGCAGTGAATGGAGAATACCGGATATCATTGTCATACTTCTACTCCTTCTCTCATTCAGACACTCTATAAGAGTGTTGGCCCTGCTCCCTAAAGCACCATCTGCTGCAGGGATAAGTGAACCATCTTCCTCAAAAGAAGCCCTCAGGTTCTTATCATTTAGTAAAACTTCAATTTGCTTTAGATCATCTATCAATTCCTCAAATAGGGCTGTATCTCGATCAAGCAAGAAAAATGATGTTGCATGGTTTTTCAAGTAAACCAAGGACTTCTCTAGGAACCCAATGATAGCATCAAAGCGCCTGGCAACAGATTCTCGAGTGAACTTCAAAAGTTTAGTCTCGTTGTCGCTGCACCGTTTACAGAAAACACCACCATCGCTGCAGCTTGTGTGATAATATGCATTTAACTTCAACAATGTGAGCATTGCTCTTAACGAGCCCTCGCATTCTGTCAAACAGCAATATAATTCCTGCGACTGATATTCCAAGCTATACTTCTCATATTTGTTGCAAGTCTCTTGCCCTATAGCACTGTTGATAAAGACAACTTCACCTGTGTCAGGCGAAACAGAGAGCTCATCAAGGTCCACTAGGAGGTCAGCCATAATTGATGTATTTGTCACACAAATCAACACTTTTAGTTTTAGATCTTGAAATTCTTCAAACATAGCAGCAACACTCCCTTTTAATGTTCCAGGGGGTGCCCATACAATATCTGTCTTGTTCTTGTGCAAACACGTAAGTCTCCAAGGATGCTTTTGGCTCACTAGTGGCTGCACATCACCTTTATTAAGTTCAGCACAACTTTCACACTTCTTTACAGCCTACATTTCATACAATAAATAAATAAATTGATACTCTAAATCTAAAATTAGAATTGAAGCTGCAAATCTATAACAAATTTGTTTACCGTTTTATAAAGCTGAAGAACAGCCTCAACAGCTGTATGATCCTTTTCTTCAGACAATATATCGGCTATTGTCATTTTGAACTTTATATTGCCGATGAAGGTGACGTATTTTATCTTTTCTGGCTCAAAATTTTCAGGACGTATCATAACTTTAAAGCTCTTCATAAAAGAAACATCACGTCCAACACCAACAACCATAGCAAGTGACATTTCACTGATATTGGAGTCTAAACTAGATTGAGCACTTAAAAGACAGAGATCATAATCTTGAGCTATATGGTGACATGAATTACCCATACCAAGTTTTATATCTAGGTAGTACAAGAATGGTAATTCACACATCTGAACTGAGAGTAACTCACATGACTGTAGCCCCATCTCATTGCTTATATTTGATAATAAATCCGCTCTTGTTTCTTCTAACAATAGTCCACGGTGCACTTTAATGAACTCAATAGTAGAGTCATACTTTGATGGAATCTTTTGTACCTATTAAACCAAAAACTGTCAAAGTAATGTATAAATTCTATAAATCAAAATATTCTATATAGTTTCTCTTGGCTGTCCAAAGGTTTTACAGGTACTAGTATATCTAACTGTTTTGCCACCACATATTAATACATTTTCAACAATTTTATCATGGAACACCCCTTTACAATATTAGTAATCTACCTAGCGCCCCAAACAAAATCGACTTTATTTATTCCTCCTAACAATCCATTCATGCTTAAATTATCCCCCAACCCAGTTTGAGGCATGCTTTGCTAATAAAAAAACTGCCATTGCATACACACGATGCGAACTGCACTTCTTTGTTGAGTGAGAGATACATCGCCCATTTCAGAATGATAGGGGGGGGACAGAGGCATGAGGCATCGTCTAACTTAGAATGAGGGGGAAAAAAAACACGACATCCCTAACCCACTGATCTCCATGTCCATCAGCCTAGTTTCTCCCACTCAGCAAGACGGTGCAGTTCATGTCCTGAGTACACGGTGGTGGGTTTTGGATTCATAAAGTCAAAGCCGCCTCCAAGTCAGCAAAGCGAGGCTCAAAACCGTGTAATGTAAGCTGCTATGGATTGTTAGGGGGGGAATTAAATTAAGTTATGAATTTGTTTGATGTGCTAGGCACACAAATAGGATTGCTGTGTGTAGTAAAATGAACCTTTTTCCTGTTAACAAAATGCATCTTCTATTCACAATAACGTAAAACCAAACTAAACAGAACTTCATGCTATGCAGTAAAATGAACCTTTTGCTTCCTGCTAACAAAATGCATCTTTTATCACAATAACGCAAGACTCGGGTGTGGATGGAGCTGAGCAGCCAGGGCGACGCTCCCCCGCTGACCATCCTCCATCGGCTAACTAGTTCCCTTCCGTGCCTCCCCCCTCCCTCTTTGTAGCTCTCTGCTGCAGTTCATGTAACCGGGCGATTGGCCATGATGTTGTAACCCTGATGCCGGGCACCTTATTTTTGAATGGAAAAAGGTGGGGATACTCTCCCCCCGATCGCTCAAAAAAAAAAAACGTAAAGCATAAGCTAAACATAACTACAACATATACCTCTTTCTCGTAGAGGTGGTCGTTGAGGATGTCTTCCATCGTCCAAGACAGCAATGCACGAGACAGAAAGTTGCTCCGGGGCAGCTTAGTCTTCGACGTTGTGCCAGCGAGTGCAGTGATCACCATGGTCTCGGCCCCTGTTTTCGCCTCTGTATCTGCCTTAGCTGAGACTCCATCCTGGGTGAAGGAGTGCTGCGACTGATGACTGTCCAGGTCTCCAAGGCCGTGTCGTGTATGCTCAGTGTTGCTATTATTGTGCCCCGCCAAGTGACCGCCAAGGCATCCACCACCGCTGGCATTCGCATTCTCAAGAACTGCATCCCCCCTTTCGCCAGCCATTTGATCAACTGACACAAGAGTCCAATGTGGCTCACCGGCTGCGGCTTCACCGCTGCGTCTGCTTCCACGGCGGCTGCCAAGTCCTCCAGCGGCCTGCTGGTCGCCGCACCGCAGTTGCTGGACGTCGTCGTGCTCGACACCGACGTTGCGCCCTCCAAGGCGAAGCTTTTTCGGATCGGCGTCGCCATGGTACCCGACGTGCTCGGCACCGATGTCGCGCCCTCCAAGGTGACGCTTTTCCGGCACCGGCTCGCCATGGAGCCCTCCAAGGCGAAGATTTTCCGGCTTCGCGTCGTCGCCATGGCGCCCTCCAAGGCGAAGTTTGTCCGGGTCGGCGTCGCCATGGTGCCCGACGTGCTCGGCACCGATGTCGCGCCCTCCAAGGTGACGCTTTTCCGGCACCGGCTCGCCATGGAGCCCTCCAAGGCGAAGATTTTCCGGCTTCGCGTCGTCGCCATGGCGCCCTCCAAGGCGAAGTTTGTCCGGGTCGGCGTCGCCATGGTGCCCGACGTGCTCGGCACCGATGTCGCGCCCTCCAAGGTGACGCTTTTCCGGCACCGGCTCGCCATGGAGCCCTCCAAGGCGAAGATTTTTCGGCTCCGCGTCGTCGCCATGGCGCCCTCCCTGGCGACCGACAGGCCCGTGTCGCGGCGTCTCGTGTACCGCGCGGCCTACGTCGCCGCCGGCCGTGTCACCGTCGGCGTCGTGCTTCCCGTGCGGATCGCCGGCTGAGTCATCACTGCAGACCTTGGCTGTGCGCCCCTTTCTCCGGCGGCGATGGTGCCCTCCTTGGCCAGCTCCGGGTGGCGGCTCGCCGTTGTGGCTGGCACCTCCTTCCATGAGCTCCGCGCTCTCCCAATCCCGGACCCGACACACGCCGTGAGCGTAAGCGATTCCTAGAACCTCGCCGTCGTCGAGCGCATCGCCACCGCGTTTTTCTTCCTTTTCTTTTTATTTGTGTTTTACTGTGGAGGAACGCTACGTCTGTCTCTCTGAAGCTATGCTAAATTAAAAAATGAAGAGAGAAAGAAGGAACGCTAGTCTAACGTGAGCCTTTGTTCGTGTGAGGTACTGTGTGTGTCCCTACCCTACCAGTCTACCACAGCAGCACTGCTCCATGCCTCTCCAAATTTCCATGTTCCAAAAGCAGTCAAATGTAAACTGCTGTAGCACCAGACCACTGCTCCACTCGTTAGCTGGCACAAACCTGTTCGCCCATTGCTCTCGCCCTCTCACCCGCCGTGCAGATCGATCCTTTGCTACTGCCGGAGATACTCCCTCCGTTTTTTTTCTAATCGTGCTTGATTTTAATAAAAATTTTAATTATTTATTTTATTTGAAAATTAATTTAAATATATAAAATTAAAATTTAAGATTTAAAACCTTTAATAATAAATTAAATTTTAATAAAATATTTGATATTTTTTCATATTTGTTTCAATAAAACAAATAGTCAAAGTTATTAATCAAAGTCAGTGACGACATATAAAAAAGACGAAGAAAATATATATGGTCTAAATTCACGTATAATGACTGTTAATATATGATTAATAGGACTGCACAGGATATGCATCCCCTTGATGTTCTTGATTCTGGATTTTGTGAAAGGCTGAACATCCTAAATTTCAAGTATTATTGTACTAATATATACTAGTACAAGATTAAATATATATACATAAAGTGTATATATAATTCTTGTAATTATAGTAATATTAAGTTTTATACATATTATTAGTCAAAGTGAAAAATTAATTTTAACCAAACCTAAAACTGCATATATTTCGAAAACGAAAGAGACTGCAACTTAAGATAAATGAACAAATTAAGCTACTCCCTCCACGCCATACACAAAATAAGAGAGATGCACAAAAAATATTTGTATACTCCCTCTGTTTTCTTTTATTTGCAGTTCTAAATCTCTGGGCATGGAGATTAGGAAAAGGAGATTAAGTTACGTGCGTAGAAATGAAAAATGAGAGAAATAGAGATAGAGATGTATTGGGTACGAGAATAAAAGGGGAAAATTGGAGTATTGAAACATAATATTGTCTTAAGAAAAGTGATAAGAGTTTCTGCCGTGAAGCATCATATTTTAAATTTCAACGAAAAGGTCACTAGATATAACAATTTGCAAGAGGTTTCATATTATTTCGTAGATAAACATTTTTATGGACACCATTACCTGTTTATTAGCTAGCCCATTCTAATAGTAAAAAAGAAAAGCAAGTCCATTCTAATCGGCAAAAAGAAAAGCAAGCCCATTCTAATCGCCAAAAAGAACAGCAAGCCCATTTAGTGCAAAAAAATACCCTGAATATTTCAATTTATATACAAGGTAAAATTATTTGTAAGACATTCCAAAGATTCGGATTTCAACAACTGCATCATTACTTCGCAAAAAAAGAAAAAACAAATGCATCACAACGTAACAATTGATTGGTTGTCTTCAAAACAACTAGCGCAGTTTTTAGCGGTAGTTTTTGAAATTGAAGTGTATTAATTTAGTAATATGTATTTTATCAATTTATCGGTTATTTAATAAAATTAGTAATAATTTAGTATGAGTGTGAGTAACGGAATTCTGAGCCGAAAATCTTCGGAGGCTACAATTTTGAATGAAAAAATTTGATTGGCGCGAGGATAGGAATAGGAACGCTAGCTTTTGAGCAAAAAGAAGTGGGTGCACGAACAGAACAGTACTTTCCTCCCTTTGCTGAACCGAATGCATCACAACATCTGTCTTGTTTCTTTTCCTTTTGAGGACTGTACGAGTAAAGTCTTCGTCCTTTCTCATGATTGCCATCACTGAACTGATATACTACTGTGTAGCGAATGGTTCAAGCTGCAGTCGATTTAATTTCGACGACCCGGCTGCAAGCTCCCTTTGTTGATTACTGTACAGTAGTACGTACTATATTTGGAAAAAAACGTTCCAATAAACAACGAGTGATGCCACTAGCAGTGTCGTGTGTGTATGCATTACACTGTTAGTGAAAATTAAGACCGCCAAAGCTCTGTGGCCATGTCACGTGCATTCCATATATAGTAGTAGATCCGTTGGACTCCAGCACGCTTCCTCATGCCCGTGTCTCTCTCTCTATATATATATAGAGAGAGAACGAGAGAACGAATGAAACAGAGGATAGAGAGAGAGAGAGGGGCTGACTTGAACATGATCCCTACTCCCTAGTCCCTACCCACCATGGCAGACCCAGACCAACTCGGCGGCTCCAAATTTCCATGCGTCACGTACGTGTGATCCCTCCCTGCTCACTTGACGCCTTGACACGGATCGTTGTTATCATGGGCTAAAATCCTACTACTACTAGCTAGATCAACGATGGTTATCGCAGTGCTATTGCTCTGAGTAATTACCTCGCCATTCAAACAGGCAGCCAGATCCTGGACCGCGTGGGCGTGGCGTACGATCGAAAGAACAGGATGATGCTCGTGGCTTGATCCGGATCCCTTTCTTTGCATGGAATGGAGAGTACTCCCCTCCCCGCACCACATCAAATCAAATTAACTTTATATATGCTTGTAGGAGTAGGACTGTACACCGTATGCACTCCCGTACACCTAACTCTAAGCCTTTGAGCTAGTACTACCGCGAGGAAAAAAAATGGATGGACAAATTGATACACCCAGGAATAATGCCTGACGGATCAGGAGTAATTGATATTAAGCTAACAATACAAAACACAAGTTTTTGATAGAGTTTTGAAGAGAAGCAACTGATCCAGACTCTGCATTTTCGGGGGCAGCAAAACTTTAGCTCGTGTCACATCAAATGTTTAGATATTAATTAAGAAGATTAAATATTAATTATTTATAAAACTAATTACATAAAAGTATGATAATTAATAAGACAAATTTTTTAAATCTAATTAATTTATAATTAGCATATAGTTACTGTAGTACAATATTTTTAAATCAAAAGTTATTTAGGCTTAAAAAATTTATCTCGTCCATTAACCTTAATCTATTAAATTAGTTTCATAAATAATTAATATTTAATATTTTAAATTAATTTTTAAATATTTAATATAACAGACTAAAAAATTTAACCCTGAAACCAAACATGAGTTAGTATAAACAGACTCTGCACTACGTACGTACTGCTGCATATACCAGAGAGACAAAACAGGTGCACGATAGAGAGAGAGAGATCAGACACCGGCTTTTGGGCCCACACAATGGAAGAAAGGACTGGACTGGACTGGACTGGTGGTATCCTGCGATTGAGGACAGAACAGCATCTCAGCTGAGAGCCGGCCGGTCCTGCTATGTTGTGTCGCTGTCATTATGAATGATGATGAGCTCGACGCCCTACTACTACTGCTCCTCTCCGCCGTTGATGGTTTTTAATTAAGCTTGTTTTCAGGTTTTCAGGCTTGTCGATCACATCCCGTCCGCACATCATAAAATTTCAGTTTTTTCATTCATAACAAATGCACCAACCAAACCTCTTGGATGACAATGACACGACGGAACGTGTGACAGCCAATTACAAATTTACAACACACTAATGGCTGAAGACGAATACGGAGAAGCAACGCCTCTAGTAACATATGCAGAAGCGAAGCGAGTTGAGCCCCTTAATAGGATGGAGCAGAGCTTTGCTTTCCAAACTCCCAGTCCTACACTTTCCAATGCCGAAAAAGGCTACTAGTGTAGTGCGGTGCAGATAAAGTAACGTTTCTTTCCTTCTTTTATCCATGGTCCAGGACTGCATCTTAGTACTAGCTGAAGCACACCGCTCCACATAGGATTAGGAACTCAATACCTGCAAGTATTAATTTGGAGGAGATGCCAGGAAATACTAGTACGAGTATCTTTTTCTAAAGTACGAGTAATTTTTTGAGTTACCATTTGACTACTCCTAAAGCATTTTTTTTAGTTTTTTAAAGGTAGATTTTTGGATAAACTCAAACAACTATAGACCTCCATTTTTTTCTTGGAGTGGCGACGGCGAGGAGAGTGGAGGCTGTAGCAGCGGTCAGGAAGACATCGATGGTGACCACGGCGGGAGCAACGTCGCATTGGACGTGAGCAGACGCCGACGCAGCTCCGAGAAGGATCGGTGCTCCGACGTGACCACTTGTCGCCTGAGTGCCCAAACCAAGGAAGGAAGCAGGGGCGCGAGCAGCTCAGGTTTAGGAGGAGAATATTAGAATAAACTTGACCACGGTGTGTGTGCTCCGGGTCAGGACGCGTGCGTGTGGCAGGTAGAGCCGGCGATGGTGCACTTGTATGTGCTTGTGTTTCGAGTCCATCGCCCAGGTCTTAGCCAGGTTCAGTTTGTGTCTGTTCGTGTGCGTGCAGTCCAGGTTGAGTACGTGCTCCTGGTGTTGCGTGACTGAGAGAGTTTGGGGTTCGTTTCCAACACGACTCCAACAGGCCGTTGATCAGCAGGACACTTGGAGTTGTCAATGAACCAAGTTCAGGACATACGTTGCCCTCGATGAGTGTTTGCAACTTGGTTGACTGTATTTGGAATGGAAAGAGTCCGACTCTGACTCATCAGATCAGGTACTAGTACCCTATATAAATACTGTCACATTGATAGGGAGGGGTCAACAAGAGAAGACGACACCCCCCTACGCGGCAGGATCAAGCTTGCGCAGCCTACAGGAAACAGTGCATGGATCAAGAACGGCCAATGGAATCATCGAGACGGTAATCCAATTTGCTCCGTTTGTTTCCCCGTTTTGTTTCCCTTTACGTTGTTTACCAGTAGATCAGTGGCATACCTGTAGAAATTAGATTTTTCTTCCCTGCATCCTAGCTCTAAATTTTCAAACCGGTGATAATCGGTTGGCTCCCTGCTCCCCTTACCATAGCATCTCCAACAAATTGCTTAAATTTATCTTAAATCAAATTTTAAGAAATTAGAGTAAACAACCATGTTCCATAGATAGCCAAAATCTGTCCCTACTTTTTATAACATTCATTAAAATCATTCTATTTGTGACTAAAAGCAAAAAGAAATATACGTATCCAATCCCTCTTCCGTGTGCCTCACGGTCCACGCCAACATTTGTTGCACGAATTTTTTTCTTTTCAAACTGTTTCGTTCTTTCTTTTCATGTCTGAGTCAACGTTGCCGCACCTCCCATTTTAGGAAGAGGGCAAGAGGGCCCAGGTTGCCCCGCCTCTCCCCCTCCGCGTCGGCCGCCGCACCCTTCTCGTGGGCACCCAAGGCACCGCATCCCGCCGTCACACTCTCCCAGCCACCCCTTAAGACTAGGACGCAGTGTGCGCCTAAAATAATATATATTTTAAAATATTTTAAAATTAATTAATATTTTTATATAATTTTTGTTCTAATTATTATATTACTATTAAATATTTTTCTCTATCAAAATGAAGATAGAAATTTTATAAAATATTGTCCTAACATGTGTTATGATATCAACAATTATCACATAAAACTTTAAATTCAAATACAACTTGCGTGTAGAAAAATAAACAACAACATTATCTAGAGGGTTAATTAGATCAAATGACATAATCTTAATAGTAAAGTAAAATAAAAAATTAGTTCAGGGAATACCTAGACTTTAGCTATGGTTGAGGAAGTAAATTGGACTTTTCTAAACACATTCTAGTAAAGACAAAAGAAATGTACAGAAGCTGCTCAAATATTCTGAATCCTACATGAATCAAAGTGAGATTTTTTTTTATTATTAATTGTGGTATAGTGGACTGCATGAATCAGACCGTAGCCGTGCAGCCGAGCCGAGCAGTCTACCTCTACTGCTCTACCCAGCACCTCTGATCTGACCTCTAGTACTACCAGCGAGCAGCGAGCAGCGAGTCGTCCTCGCAGTCTCTCACGCCTCACTCAACCCCTGATTTTTAGCTCGCGAGCGACGCGATCCACCAAAAGCTACCCGCCGTCGAGGAGAGGAGCACACGAGCAGCCGCCCGCCGGCCATGGACCCCGGTAACCCGAACGTTCGTTCACGTGAGAGCTCGAAGCCGCACTTGTATCGCCCGCGCCGGCGCCAGCTCCCGCCGCCCGCAGCCCCGGCGTCGGACGTCGACACCTTCACCGCCAGTGCTGATTCGGTCGCCGGCCCCCGCCATCCGCCTAGCCAATACTATTTTCAGTCTATAGATGGGCATCGTCTGGGTCCTGTGACCCCTGAATTCTTCTTTCGTGTGGAGGCGGAGGCACGAGCACGACGCTCTCGGCCATCCTCCTCCGCTGCGCCTCCCTCGGAGTGAGTATTTTTTTTTGTTCGGACCTAGCTCTGCCGTCTGATCTTTCTCCTTCCTCTTGTCCTGCTGGGGATCAGAACAAGGTAAAATTTCTTGCAGAGTTGCCAATTGAAACAAATTACAAAGTAGACAATTTTTGTCCCAGAAAGATTTGATTTTTCTTTCTTTTTTTTTTGTTTTTTAAAGATGAGGGATTACTGCCGTACCGTTGAGGCTTTGTTACTTCATCAATTTCTGCTCAGAGAGACATTTCATACTACCATCTTTTTTGTCTAGGGCTCCAAAATGCTTAAGATCTTTGTCTGCTTCGTGCCTTTCCGTCCTTGTCATAATAATGGCTGCTCTGTTTATGTTTTAATGCAAATCATTTGCTTCCCTCAAAATTCATAATGCATTGTTCTCAACCTTAACATGCGTGCTGCTACCAATCTTGGTAGTCATCCTGGAGTTGAAAGCCGTCGAAGTGCAAGGCGTGTTCGGCAGAGTGTTCTCTATTCGGCACCTAGGCAGACACAACGCACAGAACAGAGGTAGTGATTCGTTAACTAGTTTCTATTGAACCAGGTAGTACTTCAAAAAGCTTCTTCCAATGCCTTCACTTTAATCTGCTTTGATTAGGGATTCGGAGGAGGAGGATTTTTGCCTAGAGCAGAGGATGGGCAGGTTGCGGAGCTTGGAGGTGTCGTCAGCGAGCTACTCCGCAGGATTCCCCTCCGAGTGAGTCCTTTGTACTTTGTCCATTGCTCCTTCCACTTATTCACTAAGAACAGGGTGAGTTCGTTTAATATAACAATTAAAATCTGTGGCATCCAGTAAAAATCTGAAAGTGGAGATGGTGGATGCATATCCCTATAATAAGCCATTTTCAGAAATAACGGCAAAATTGCTGATGTGTTCAGTTCCGCTTCCGACTTTATGATGTTTCTTTTTTGGAAATTAACCCACTTTATGATGTTGGAACTTGAATTTCAGAAATTTCATGTTATTCCTCACAAAAGACGTGATATTTCTTGATGAGTGGATTGCCAAAAGTATTGTTATGTGGTTGCCGCCTGCTTATAACCCATTTCTGATAATAATTTCTGATAATAGGGCCATGTCAAACTATGTTTGAACTCTAATTCAACTGCATCCAAGTTTTCTTCTTATCACATTGAATCCATCTCCTGTGAAGGCTGTATACCCCTCAAACTGTTTTATTTAATTTTTGTATTTTCCCACTATCAATGATGTGGATTGAAATGAACAAACCCGTATAAAAAAATTGTGGAATAAATTATTTTACAGATTTTCATGCTGGTGATAAAACAACATCGCTGTTGCTGAGAGCAAATCCACTTAAATGCATTGATGCCAACCTTTGAACTATGTAAGTTTTTTTCATAAGAGATGCAATGCATATACTTGAAGGATTGAATAACAAGTAATATTCAGTCTCTTTTCCTTCTGCACTGTTACCATTCCTGGTCCCTTCAAGCATGGAACATTAATAGCCGCCATGTAATTTTCTGTTATGTGTTGAGGATCATAAGGACATCTGGTGTGCACTAGGGTTCATAAATGCTCTAGATCGCTGCCTATTGAGCTTCTTTCCATCCTAGTTGTGCACAAGCACTGTGATACTGGTCATAGTGGCTCTTCGGTTCTTTGTTTTTTTCTTGCTGTCTTGAAGTGTCTTGCTGGATAGTTCTTGTCTATACCTTAAAAAATGAAGTTCAAATATGGTCTTTTGGCCTGTTTAAAAAGTTAAATAAGCAACACCATTCTGTTCTCTCATCTTAGTAATTTCTGAAATGTGTGTGATTCAAATCTCAGTCCTCCTGGAGCTATAAAGCCTGTAACAAGAAATCGAATTCGGCAGAGTGCTCTTTATTCAAACCGCCCTAGGAGGCCACGACACAGACAACTAACAGCAGCGTAAGTATTCTTTAACCATTTTTCGCCTTTGCCGTTTGCTAATTGACTTGTCTGTTTTTTGTTGACAAATTTACAATAGATATCTTTTCAGCAATCTTTGTGCTGATCATATTTACTTTATTATATTGTTTTATCAGGACAAAGGAGCATCCTAGTGAGGTGACCAGCAGTGAGCTCGGTAAGGCTACAGATCTGCCGACACTTGAGGCACTGTCTTTGAGAGACGCCCCACTATTGACCCCTAAAACAGATGATTATGAGGACGATGCATTCAGACAAGCAACGTAAGTGTTATATGAACTATTGACCCTTTTATATTCTGAAGTCTGAACTATTTACCCATTTATATTCTTTCTGCTTTCTATTTAGTAGCTGTCTATTGTCCTTTATCAATCAATTGTGATGAACAGGCTTGAGGATCTCGCTGCTGTTAAGAGCAGCGCTGAGCTTGGTCCATTGAGATCACATGATGGGCTGCGAAGGAGTGATTCATCCCTTTCAGCACAGTCAACTGAGAACAATCATACAGATTCAGATTTTGAGTATGTACAGTTTTAGTGTCATTAAAGTTTTACTAGGTCTTTGCTTTTTCAAGTCTTGGGGCATTGAAAATAGAGGATCCTTGATTTACCAGCTTATGTGGTTCGAAAAGGGTAAAAAGGAACAGACTGGCCCTACATTTGTGATTAGAGCATATCATCACAAATGTAGGCACTATAATTTGTTTTCTTATTTCTATATCAACGGGTATTACCATGTACAGTACCTAATTGGACATAAGAATGTGCAAAGTACTGTTCTATTTTGCAGCATTACTAGCACCCACATAGCATGTTTATGAGGGTGCACAATAATGTAAGTGGCATTGATATTAGATGTTTGTTAGATAACTATTGATGTCACTTCCAATACTTTGCCGTTTTATTTTGCTTCCTAATAGTTGTAAATGCATTTACTTACTCAACACAACAATTTGGTTTAACTCCCTTTTTTAGATTATTATGGTCTACTTGCTTACCTTATTTTCATGCTCTTCTTCAGCACAGAGGAGGAAATACGCTTAATTAGGGCAGGACATTATGGGCCTCCTTGTACCAGCGCCACGGAAGCTTTTGAGAGGATTATGGCATCCCATCATGCTTATCTTACTAAGCAAGCTGCTAAGAATGGTACAGAGCCTCCACCACCACTGCCAGCAAAACGCTTGCCAGTTGATCTGGAAACTCAGTCACTTCAGGCACGGCAACAGCCTTCTGCAGCTGCTCAACCTCAGCATAATACAACATCCAGAGAACCAAGGTAGAGGTTTGGTCTCTCCTATCGTTTCTTTTATTGCCAATGCACTATGATCCTCAGCCTTAGTTAAAATCCGACCTCTGTAGGCAGTGGGGCCTGTTTATTCTGCAGTACTTAACACTATAGTTTCTATACTACACTTAAAAATCCTGAGTTGGTGATGGTGATGGTCCGTCCAACCTCTCTGGTCCTAAACTTTTTTGATTGAGTAAAAGATGAATATAATTAATGTTTGTATATATGTGCTTTGTAATATGAAATCAATTTAGTGGAAGTTTAAAAGTAGCCGTAGCAATGCACGGGTATTAGACTAGTAAGGCATAATATTTGAGAGGGTGACAGAATAGTATCCTTGTGACCTAGAGGCCTTTAAGCTATCCATTTGTCGTACCTTATTATGCTACACATCTGCTTTTATCTTTGTGCTTTTTATTGTTCGATACCTAGCATAATTGATGCCATGATAGTTGGGAAGGAAACAAAGTTGGATCCTATGTTATATGTAGGGTTGTATAGTGTCCAATTACTCCTTTATGCTACACTGGTACATTTTATCCTCTGTTTTGTTTTGGGCAGAATATTTGTTAGTTGTATCCATGCATGGGTATCATATATCCCTACAACATAGTATTTTCCTCCTATGGTTCTTTTTTGGCAAGTTGAAATTTCCAAACAAGATGTATATGTGCTAATAGCACATCTACTCATTCATTACCTAATTACCAACATCTGTAGGAAACATTTATTTATGCCTTGTCAATCTCGCATCGATCAGGTGTGAAGCGTCAAACGCAGAGCTTGCTGAAAATGCAGAGAACTGGATGCGTGAAGAGGTGAAGATGGTTTTTGGAAAATACATTGAAGCAAGACGCGATCTCAAGGCACTACGGCTCAAATATTTTGATATTTTATCTTCAACCAAAATGGATTTATTCTAACTGTCTGAAGATGGTTTTCAGGGACATGAGTTCTACTTCGATGAACTACGCCACCAATGCTTCAACGTCGAGCATTACAATAAAATCTTCCACCATTACAACTTCACAGCCAGGGTGAAGGAGCCTAACTCAGTTGATTGGGTTGTTGCACTGTACTTTGCAGAGGTGAAACAGATGTTTGGGAGGAAAGACTATTTCTGTTGCCGTTTGGAACCATTTGAAAAAAGGTATTTATCCTTGCGTCATTGAATTGCAATATTGAAATGTCAATGCAGCTGTATTTTTTTTTAAGGCTACGTTACAGCTTTATTCTTACCATTTGTCATTGTTTTTCTTTCCAGGTCACTGTTATGCTTGCAAGAGCCAAGGCGTGGAGGATTTGCAGCACCCAATCATAGGTGGATTTGAAAATGGCATGCCCTATGCTGATTTCGGTTTGTGGTATGAATGAATGGAGGATATTTATGTTGGGCATTTAGGTTTCAGAACCAAGTGATCAGGACCTTGTAGTGGTGTATGAGTATGTTGATGCTGGTACCTTTGTTTTCTTTTTCTTTTTTGTTCCTGAGAGAAGCTGCTACGTTTATTTTGTTCTGAATCATTGTCCATTGTCTTTTGGATAGATGACACTGACATACGTGTTATTTATGATGACTTTGTGAATTTGCGTTTTTGGTGGTTGGTTGTGTCTGCGTTGGAACAATCGCGGGTAGCAAGTTAATATATTCTCGTTTTATTACTAATTATAATCTGGCAAAAACTCATTCAGCCATACTTAGCCCAACACTGCTCTAGCGTGCGAGCAAATTCTGTTCACGGTCACAGTTGCTGACCTTCAAAAAAAAAGGGGTCCACGGTTGCCGACCGCCCAACGGACAGAGAAGCAGACCTGAGCTTGTGCGCAACTTCTTGCTGTTCCCGATCCTCACCGGCTGGCCCCAAGTATATAATAATGCATTGCAGGAAGAAGCAAAAAACAAATAAGAAAAAAAAAGAAGCAGGATATGCAGAATAGCTTGAGACCAAAAAATGAATCCGTGCGCGCGTAGGATTGATCAACGAACAACCAAGTCTCCTGTGCTGTCCGATAACAAATATTGCTGCGAGCTAGTCAAAGCAGCAGCAGCAGCCCTTACATCCAACAAGTAGAGTAGCAAGCAAAGTCTCACTCTCTGCACAGGGAGAGAGTGAGTAGTACTCCTGCAATATCTCTACCTCTTCTGTTGACCCGACCGACGATCAGGCGCCAGAAAAAATGAAGCAGCTGTCTGAATGTCAACACAAATTCGATCAATCCGGCTGGTAGCATGAAGTTCTCCTACATCTTCGATTCGGTTGATCTCGATCAATCAAATCAAAACGGCCCTTCTGGCTTCTCCAGCTCGATCTGGTAGAGATTCCTGACGCAACGCTTGGCGACCCTGCCCGTGCCGTTGATCCCGAACAGCCGACTCTCGCTGTTCTGCATGCCCAGGTGCCGAAAATAGAGATTGCGGGGGGTCTTGATGTGCCCCGATGGCGATCATCATCACGGCGTGGGCGCCTAGGCCTTTTCACGTTGTTTCCTGAGACACGAGATTTGGAAAGCAAGCTCTATCTGACCCATATTTAGTAAGGCAGGCATGCCCACACCGTGCTAATAACCCCTCCTGAACCTGTGTGGTCTTTTTTTTTTAGAATAACCAAAGGTGTGATGTGTTAACTTTTAGTGCGCTATATATTTACACTTCGGAAAAAAAATACACCATATGAAAATTCTTAAGATTTCTATATATGGTTGCATATATATCACACTTCACAGGTGACGGGCCCTATGTCACCGCAATACTATTATTCCAGTAAATTTCCTCTCCAGGCAGTTTTAGCTGGGTTTTTTTATTCACTAAAGTACTAAAATTATTACTACTGTATTACTGTTTGAGTGATTATTACGTACTGCTAATAACTACTACTAGTACTACATATGCTTAAACAAAGAGCTCAACCATTCGATATGTCAGCAGCACCACTCTTTGACCGGCCACAGAAGTGTGTAATCATGATATCCACCGCCTGCTCTTTACTAGTAATACTAGTCTCCTATACTAGTACTAGTCTGGTACTCTACTATGGTCACGTTCCATCATGCGATAATGAAGATTAGGTTCTTGCACTGCATGAACTTGATTCTTTCATATTCGTATCAACATAATATATAGAGGAACCACATGATGTGACTGAAATAACCATGCAGTATTGAGAATCAATTATATTATGGATGCCTTCACTTAAGAGTGACGGATCTTGTTTCTTCCAACAAAAACATGGATTAGATATTGATATATTGTTCAATTATATTGATTCATATTCAGATGAAATTTGCTGCACCATGAAATAGATCAAATGATCTTCTATAAATAATTTTAGTTATGGAACCACGTTAGGCAGTCATATAGCAATGCGGAGTAACCAACTGTTCGAACAAACAGAGGTAGTAATGGTACAAATAATAGTAGTACGTGAAACATGTAACAGTGCACATCAGCAATGGTAGGAATTGAGGTGATCTATTAAATGTCGGCCCGACAATTTCTCCGGCGGAGTTGGATCCCCGCGGGGCTCCGACCCGAACGGGGGCGGGTATGGGGGGTCAATCCATTGGTTCAACCTACGCGCTTCGCTTCAACCAAGCAACAATCAACCTCTCTCGATCGGTTGCCTCTCTCTGGTCCTCTTCCCCGCGTGCTGTCCCCACTGCATGCATGCAGATGCATAGCAGCAGGTCTGGGTGCACGATAGAGAGGCTTTGTCAAGCGAGAGCCCCACACAAAACACTGCTACCCTGCGATTGAGAACTGGGACAGCATCTCAGCCGGGCAGCCCGCCCCCTGCTGCTCCATTGATGGTTTTCAGGCTTGTTTCACATCTTTTTTTTTTAAATGGTACTTGTTTCACATCTTAAGCGCATCGTCCTGCATACAGGTAGTAGGAGTATTAGTAATTCATACGTACGAAAAGTAATTTTTACTTTTTTTTAAAAAAAAATCATTCATAACATTATCCAATTAATGCAACAACCAAACCTCCTGCATGCTGCGAGACAATGACTGAATAATACAGTACTTACAACAGTAAAATTATACTGTGGCCGGTTACAACAGTAAGGCATCCCATGTTTCGCTGTAGCTGACACACTATGAACAGTGGGATGGAACAGTGGTTTGCTTTCCAAAACCCCAGTCCAACAGTTTCCAATGAAGGCTAGTATTATGGGAGGTGCAGTTTGGGTTTGGCAGGCAAGGCCCTGGCCCTGTTTCATTCTTTTCGAACATCATAAGCCTTCGTAAGAGTGGCACTACACCGCTGCAGCTGCAGTACTTCTCTATGGTCCAAGCCTGCAGGGCTGCATCTTTTACATCCAGCACACCCGCGCGCCCCACATACGAACTCAGCCCTGCACTACAGCAGTGTACTAAAATACTAGTATGATTCTTTATATACAAAGAAATCCTTTTTCACTTTCAGTATCTTTTTTTGTATGGTAGGAGTAATTTCTTCCGTTACCATTTGGATTTTCCTAAATCACTTTTTTTTAATACAAGTGGCAGATTTTCCTAAAGCAGTTACCGCATGAAC